>JAFHAR010002609.1:22281-35065 GCA_019677225.1 Absidia healeyae | reverse complement strand
AATCTGGAGGATTTTATTTTATTTGAGCATATTCAATCTCCGACGAAAAGTGAAAGTGCTTTTCCAAACACACTTTGGTCTATTGTGCGCGAATTTGTTTCCAAGTGTACTATTTGCTATTATGTAACTACCAAAGAATTTTCAGGTATAAAATATTTGCATTAATAATGAAAACACCAGAATCACTCCTTGCAGAGATATAGCGTAGCTCCATTTTTGGTAATACTGGTCAATCAGAGCCCTCCATTCTACTTTCTCCCGCATGGTGTCCGTTTGACTTCATATTTGGCATGAGTATACAAAAATAATGTATATAGATATGCGTAGAGTATACACAAAAAAAGTAGTTGTCTGACGAGTAATAAAAAAGACACACACAATTGTCATCCCCATTCAGTAAGGTTGGCATTTTTGTCCCATCCCATCCCAAAGGCCCATGGGACACTTGGAAACATGGCCCCGAGTTCACCACACATTTCATATTAAGCATCCGAGGCGGTGTCGTCAATGTATAGCGACATACAGCCTGAATGGCCTAATTTTGATGTTTTTCGCCTCTACCGCTCCATCGACCTATCTGACCGTCCAAGGCCCACTAATATAAAAACATGCCCCAAAATTTCCCACACATTTGTATTCAGCACCCGGGAACGTAGCGTCAATAGATAGCGAGTTACTGTATAGCTGTAGTTTTAAAATTTTAAAAATTGAACAAATCACAAAGGTACCTGATCTGTGATACGAATAAAATATAGAAATGTCCGCCTGTAGAAGGCATTAGTATGTTTATTGTGAATATATATTAACTAACTAAAGAGAAAGAAACCTACCAATAAGTAATTGACGGTGTGAGAGAATAAAGAGAATAGAGAGAATAAAGAGAATAGAGAGATCAAAGTAGGTAGAAGAAGAAGTTTGTAAAGGAAAGGTAAAAAGAGAAAGAGAGGAAGAACAAGAAAAAAGGGAAAAGATGTTGTTGAAACCTTTAAATAAAAGGTGGGATTGAGATCCAAATCAGTACCCCCTTTGTCAAAAATTTCACAGCCAAAATCCCCAGCCAAAAAAATAAATTTTGGGTGTGAAATTCAATAAGACCAAAAAAAAATCGATTTCGTCGTTTTTCCTTTTTCTTTTTTTTTGTCTCCAAACTCATAGTAAATGACCATGAAGACCCCTAAACATCTTCTACAGCCTATTTGAGGCGAATGGGCTCACTTTTACTAATAAAATGGCCGTGAAATGGTGTCTACAGCTTAGTTGGCGCTATTTTCACGCTTTTCGCCTATAGTGCCCGATCCACCAACCTAATGTGAAACATGGCCTCGAGTTTACCACATACTTTTTATTAAGTACCCCAGACCGTAGCGTCAATCTATAGTGACATACAGCCAAAATGGCCCAATTTGGATGTTTTTCTCCTCTACCACTTGACCTACCTATCTAACCACGCAAGGACCACTAATATAAAACATACCCCTTGGGACACTTGGGATGGGACACCCCAACCTTGTCCCATCCCATCCCAACGTCCCAACTGCCAACCTTAATATTTTCAATATCGTATTGTTAGGAGCCCTAATTCTCAATATGAAAGGTTTAACCGACTCTGTCAATTCTGGGCTCATAATGTGAAAGCCGATCGATTTTGTAAACTCCGACTCGCGAGAATCGCCCTTTACTTTTTCTTTTTTCTCTGTCTCTGTCTCTGTCTCTCTCTCGTTTTGAAAAATATTACTCTCAATGAATAGCGAAGATCCTTATATCGGACAAGTCATTTACAATACGGGTGGCGATGGGGTAAGTCCTGTTTTTAAGCGCAAATGAATACTACTAAATCTTTTTCTTTTTCTTTTTTTTTTACTTACAGAAAGAGGATGCTTGGGATGACAGCGAACTCATTGATTATTGGGACAAGGCGAAAGAAGCATACAAGGTAAATTATATTCAATTTGAATGATTTTCATTTGGACGATGCTGATTCAGCTTTTTTTTAATAGAAACGGCAAGATCAACAGAATAAGAAGGCAACACCCTTCAGTACAAATAAAAGGTATGTGAAGACTTGGAACTATTCGACAAAAGAAACTCAATCTCTCTTTATTGTAAAGGCATGAACGTAAACAACGTGTTGAAAAACGGGCACCACTGAAGAAGAAAGTCACACCACCACCTCTTCTTCCTCGACAGACAGCTTTCCCACCAGGATCGGCACCTTTCCCACCAGGATCAACGCCAACACCGCAAGGTAACTTAAAAGAAAAGGGAAATCGGGAGAGGAGGGTATTATTTGGTGACTAATATATGTTTGTTTTAGTGAATCATGAGGATAGCTTCACACAGATGATTATGGCATGGTATTACGCTGGTTATTATACTGGATTATACTTAGGTGGCTCTGATGGTCGTGCTCAATAGGTGTTACTCGGTGCCCACATATTTGATTCCCCGATCTTCTTTTCCAACTCCTTCCTTTTTTATCCATCTATCTTTGATTGTACATTCACTCTCTTTCTCTTGTATACACTCTCATATTATCTATTATTTACTTTATATATCAATATATTTTATCTATGGAAAATAACAATAACACAACTTCTTCAACTACACCCCAACTCTGTACTGCTGGTTGCGGCTTTTACGGCAGTGAACATTACCTTGGTCTTTGCTCAAAATGCTATGGTGCCAAAAATAAAGGTATGTATTATTATATCAATATTTGAATTCAACTATATCCTAACGCCTTTCTAACAACTTTTTTTTTTGGAAAAGATACACCATCATCATCAAAGCCAATCTCGTCTGACTCCAAACAACCTGCCTCTGCTGACCATCTCACCTATAATAAAAGCAAACAAGCCGACGTTCAAAAGTTGGATGATACCACCACATTACGACGCAAAAATCCGCGACCATCATCATCTATTTTATCCGACGATATTGATTACACCAAAGCTTCCTCTTCTACGACTTCGTCCAGCGCAGTCACTTTATGTCCGTCACCCAATATCCCTAAACCTATCGCACCAACCACAACTAAAGCAGTAAAAACTATACCCAAGCTGGCTCCGACACCAACCACAAATACAGCAGTAACAACTATACCCAAGCTGGCCACGACACCAAGCACAGTCGACAGTAGTGAAGCGAATACACCGACGAACTCCGACAAACCAGTCCAGTTGAACAAAGGTCGATGCTTCAAGTGTAGGATCAAGGTAAAACATACAGAATAAAAACAGGTTTGCATGCATCACGGATGATTTGGAGTGAGAAAACTAGGAAATGGTCTAATATTTTATTCCTTTCTTTTTTTGAAATAGGTACCACTGGCGAAACAAACAATCAACAAGTGTAGATGCGACTATGTGTTTTGTGATTCACATCGGTTTCCTGATCGACATGACTGTGATGTGGATTATTGCAGGATTGGACGTGGTAAGCATAGAAACAAAAAATTGACAGTTTAGGAAAAATTGACCATTGATACTGCTTTTTTTAGATTTGATTGCAAAAAACAATCCAAAATTACTTGAACGTCCCAAGGGTGGAAGGTCATTCAAACGAATCGATAGTCTATGATGCTGTCATTCCCTTTCCCTCCTCTCCTCCATTCTCTCCTCTCTCCCCTTCCGCTCATTCTGTTTTACATGTCAGCACCCTTCAGTAGTGTTAGTTTTATTTTACACACTCCCCTTACATTAGTTTTTAGTTTTATCGCTCAATGCCCTTTTTATATTTTTATTTTTATCTTATCGTTTTATTGATCATACAAATAAAAATTGAAAAATTATGATATGGCTCTATATTATTGATGTGATGATGCATTGCGTTTATGATGTGCGTGGGCGAAAATGATGTTCATTGTATGATTTACTTTTTTTGTAGGAACCAATTACGAAGCTGAACCTTTGTGTATACCAGTGACACTTGCTGCGAAATCAAGTTAATGCGCAGACAACCTTTTTTTGGAATGTTCTTATCATATCCACCACTGTAATGAAATTGAAACCTATCATACTCCACTAATTTTAATTGACGCTGATTTCATTGGCTTGATCAATTTTATCAGTGAGCTTAATGATATATTGACTAAACAGTACAGCCAAACCCGGATGTCAAAATGGTTGACATATTCATATACATATATTGCTTGAAGATAAATGTGGGTGTAATTTACTGTATTTATATTTGAAGAATTCATAGCACTGTTACGCCTACGGCATGTAAATGGATGAGGTGGACACCTGTGGTACTACTGGCGTTGCCGCAGCGGTGGACTTTTCCGAATTTACAAACACCGCAGCTAAAATCTTTTTAAAGCCTTTTTTTTATTTTTTTCTCTTTTTCTTTCATTAACTTTTTTATTATATGAACAATTCTAACACAGCACCAACTGGAAATACAAACAGCAATGCTCCAAAGGTAGACTCCTCCTCCTCCCCCACTACTACACCTACAACAACTGGGAAAAAAAATAAGCAATCAGCTATTTTAACCCCTCCCTCTGTTGACGATGGCTCTCCTTCCACCAAAAAGAAACCATCAAAAAGACGAAAACCAAAGGCGAAACCCAACCCAAGCACTGGTGAATCGTCAAGCAAGGATGACAATACCTCGAACACAGCAACCAACACCGATGCTGGGACTAGTGGTGGAAAATCCAAGAAAACAAGACCACCAAGATTCAACAAACAACGAGCTCAAGGACAACTTACACTGGACAATGATCAAGTAACGGCAGTAGCATCCTCCTCCTCCAACCCTGCAACGCATTCCAACACAAAAGACAACACCAACAAAGATACTGGAGGTCAAAACAACAAATCTGATGACATCAAAAAGAAGCCTGCAAACAAACGAGGAAATCGCATCAACAAAAACAAGAAGAAATCTGGTTCCACTGTCCCAGCTCCGGCTTCTGACGACATGGCCTCAACAATGGCTTATGAACTATCCACCTCAACTTATGAGTGCATGGTTTGCTGGGATGTTGTGAGACCCGCACACCATACGTGGACCTGTGACACATGCTGGGCTGTGTTCCATATCAACTGTATAGAAAAGTGGGCCACAAAATCACTCAAAGGTAAGGGAAGAGAGGGAGGGGACAGGTGGGAAGAAGGATTATCTCGATACTAACATATGGGTATACTCTTTTCTTTTCTTTTCTTTGCTTATAGATACCTCTACAAATATGATGATCACTTCTTGGCGGTGTCCTGGATGTCAACACAAACGAACCGCTATTCCTCAAGGTTACTTTTGTTTCTGTGGTAAACAACAAAACCCCAACCCCAAGCACTATCAAACACCCCATACTTGTGAAGAACTCTGCAAGCGCTCAAGAAAATGCCCTCACCCGTGTGTCTTGTAAGTAACAAAATTGATATAGTATTATTGTGAACTGAAGTTATAAAATACTTATACTGTTATTGTTGTTTTATATAGACCTTGTCATCCTGGACCTTGCCCTCCTTGTACATCAATGGGACCAACAAATGTTTGCTTTTGTGGGAAAGATCGACGCCAGGCTCGTTGTGTGGATACAGATTACGAAACCAATGCTTATAGCTGTGAAACTGTTTGTGATCAACGGTTAGGGTGTGGTAAACATCGATGCGAAGAAAAGTGTCACGGTGGTCTCTGTCCTCCTTGTCCTGTGGATGAAGTACATCAACAATGCTATTGTGGCCAATCGGATCGAACTACTAGGTGTGGAAGCGGTGTTAGCATAACCTCTATGGATGGCCGAATTGGTTATTATGCGTGTGAAAAGCTCTGCACAAGGTATGACACAATTGGGAAGAGTGGCTTTCAAAGGGGAGGGAGAAGTATTGAGAAACTGATCTGTTATGGTTGCTACCTTCTTTTTTTTTAGTACATATGATTGTGGTATTCATCGTTGTGGAAAAGAATGTCATCCCTGCACCGATCTGAAAACGTGTCCTTACAACCCGGCTATCATTACAACATGCCCATGTGGATCAAGCACCATTGAAGCTTTATTGAATGGCTCAAGTCGACAAAACTGTACGGAACCAATTCCTACCTGTGGTGGAATCTGTCACAAAATTCTTCCATGCGGTCATTCATGTCAGCAAAAATGCCACCGTGGTCCTTGCGGTTCATGTGAAGAGCAAGTCAAAATACCCTGTAGATGTCACTCCTCCGAATATGATGGTATATGTGGTACTGTGTCTAGTCAACGTCCCGTGTGCTCTAAGGTATGTAAATCAAACAGAAACTGTGGTCGACATACTTGTGGCAATACCTGTTGTCCAGCGGCGAAACTCAAGGGGAAAAAACGTGCTCAAGGTTCTGAAATGGCGCATGACTGTCCTTTGGAATGTGGTCGCCTTTTATCGTGTGGCAAACATCAATGCAAAGAAAACTGCCACAAAGGTACCTGTCGACCTTGTTTGGAAGCAACATTTGATGATGTGACGTGTCACTGTGGTCGCACTCGCTTGGAAGCTCCTGTCCGGTGCGGTACTCAACTCCCCCACTGCCCCCATCCTTGTCAACGTCCGTCCGCCTGTGGTCACATGCGCCTCCTTCATCACAACTGCCATCCTGACGATGAACCGTGCCCTCCCTGCCCTGTTCTCATCTCTCGCGAATGTCTGTGTGGAAAAGCCGATCTGAAGAACATACCTTGCTATAGGGAAGCTGCTCATTGTGGTCTTGTTTGCGACAAACTGTTACCTTGCGGTGAACATCGATGCAAGAAATCATGCCATGGTGGAAACTGTTTAATGGAGGGACAAGAATGCACTCAGCCTTGTGGGTTTACCCGAACGTCCTGTGGCCACCCATGTTTATTACCCTGTCACGGTGATACCCCTTGTCCCGAAACATCGCCTTGCTCTGCCCGGATTCGCGCGTCCTGTGCATGTGGACAAAATGCTATGGAAATACCGTGTAATTCTTCAGCGACTTCCAGTGGCTCCAACTCGACTTTAGAATGCAATGACTTTTGTGCAAAAATTCAACGCAACCGGCGGTTGGCCTCAGCTCTCGAAATTCAACGTGATGATGTACCCAACAACACTGATGCAGCAACGGCGGCGGCGGCAGCATCTCAGCAATTATCAACGGATGATCTTGGTTATTATGATGAATCGATCCGGGAATTTTACCTGGAGAATATCAACTGGTGTAAACAAATGGAAAAACAACTCATTGGATTCGCCAACGACGGTACACAACTCTCTTTGCACTTCAAGCCTATGCGGTCGCACTTCCGTTGGTTCCTGCACAGATATGCCATTCACTTCAATCTGTCAACCGAAGCCATGGACCCAGAACCTTACCGTAGCGTTGCTGTTCGCAAAAACTTGGGTCAATGCCGTATTCCTCCTATTCTATTATCCCGGGCCATCCACGACCCCAAATTGATGGCACCTCCCACATCTGCTGCTGCTACTGCTACTGCTACTGGTCAAAACGAGACTGCCGCATCGTCATCTACATCCACTCGACAACAGCAAAGGAACACCAAACCTCCAGTGAATGCCCTCCGACTCTCTGGCTTGGCATTTGGCGTATTACAAGAAGATGTGGATGCAATTTTGAAACCCGTATTGAACTCAACGACCATCACGTACACATCACAATGGGGAAAGGACTCGTCTGATGTAGTGGTGCTTCCGAATTTGGAACATATGGCCGACATGGAAGCAAAGGAAACGTTGATCTGGCATTGGAAAAAGGGCTTGCAAAGTGCGTTTTTGTTTAATGATATTGCCGGGAATGTGGAATGCTGTTGGATCAATCGAACTGGTGAAGTGACATGGTCTGAATTATTTGGCGCAACTAATGGTAAACCGGGTGGGACGACTGATGTGAAAGGGAAACAGGCAGCAGGGACACAACAACAACAGTCAAATAGGTTTGATCTTCTTGGCTCGGATGATGATGTGCCTGGTGGTAGTGGTGGTGGTGAAGAAGAAGGACCTGCCGATTCTGATGGTCAGCAAACACAAGCAAGTGAACAGCAACAACAAGAAGATGTCGATGATGATGATAATGACAGCCAACAACAAGAAACCGGGAAATCATTGGACATTGATACTGCTGCAAGGAAAGAAGATGACTGGGTGGCCATTGGAAATGAAGATGTTTTGGATCGTTAGATAGTTACAGTAGTTATTAGTTGATTATCATCACCTATTTTTATTTTTATTTTTACTTTTTTTGTGTGCAAAGAATATGAATAAAATTACGTTGCCCTCATCTATTTTTTATTTTTTGTTGTAAATGCTTGTGGGTGGTGGAACGGGTGTGCTGAAAATGGGTTGTCACAAAGTTTGGATTGGGACTACTTATCAAGGAAGATTTCGATGACCACTATTATATATCTCTCGTCGATGTCTTTTTTTTTTTTATCATTTGATTTTTACGTGTCCAAGTTAAAGAAGAAAGCGAAAGTGCGGTGAAATCATAATAAAAGTGCGTTTTTCCGCACCAGCAAACAAAAGATCGATTTTATGCTGATATTTGGAAAGATAAAAATAAAAATAAAAGGATAAGTATAGGAAAACGCGGGTGAACGGGTGAATGGGTATGCTACAATCTGTGTGTGTGTGTGGGGGGGGTATGTCCATGTTCTGTTTCTGAGCACAGTGATTGGATAAAAATTAAGGTACAAACTGACCGTATGATTTCTATCATGCAAAAATAAACACATCACTATTTTTAGACAGTAAAACCAGGTATGGCAAAAATTGAGACAAAAAATGAGATAAAGAATACAGATGTTTTTGTTTTATTGATAATAAATTGAATATATACAAGAAGAGGAAGAAGAAGAATATATGATAAGGATAAGAGAGAAGAATGTATGACAGGGATAAGGAAGAAGAATGTATGATAGTAGAGAGAAGACCGATAAAGTTTATCGAAAAAGGGGTGAGTGAAGAAGAGTGATTGCAGTCATGGAGTCCACATCAATAGCAGGATACTAAAGAAAAAGGGGGGGGAGGGATAAAAAACAAGTATAGATAAAAAGGGTGTAAAAGGAGTCAACAACAACAACAACAAAAAAGAGGAAGATCCCCCATAATATCAGTGTGATCAATCAAATAAATAATAAATAAGATAAAAAGATATGTAATAAAAAAACAATAAAATCCGTTCCAAACGTTTTACATACGTATTATAAGAATGAATATACACTAAAACAAATAATAAAAATAAAAACAAAAGTAACTAAAAAAAAGACAGAGAGTTTCCCCTATTTGTTGTGATTCTAAATTCTAGCCAAACAAGTGTAACGAGTAAAAAAATGGGAGGATTGACCAGTATCTTTGTTCAAAGAGGGCAAAATAGATTCCAAATACGTGTTTTTGATTGAACCCTGCCATGGTAGCACCTCCAGCAGTAATTCTTGATCATCCTTGTTTAAAAATACAGAATTGAAGTAGTCCAAGACACCACGAAGATTTTCCGAAGTAGTTGTCAATAAATCAGGCAAGACATGACGATCCATAATATCAAATATGTGAATGAGATGAGTTCCAATATATCGATCAAGTTGGGCTGACAGTTGATCTGAGTTTTCTACCAAGCATTGTGCACTGATGATAAATGCCGCGTCGTCATTCTTATACACGTGTGCGTTGTCGTCGTGTCTATCGTCGTCGTTGTCGTCGTCCAAAGTAGATGTTGGTGGTCCACATTGATTTAGCACGATTTTTCGTAAATAAGATTCCAATGCCGGTTTACCAAGTTGATCACCTAATCGGTCCCATTCCAAAGGTAGTTTTCCTTGCGTGTGTGATTGTATAGCACCAAAAATCTGCGCCATCAGGATATCCACATCCATCGTATCCACTGAAAACGGGTTAAGAGTCACTTGCTGTCTCCATGCTGTATCGGATGCTGCCTTCACCGTGATTCTAACGTGTTGTTGTACTTGGATTGCGATGTGTTTGTAGCTTTGTGTTTGAATTGAATCCAGATGATCGAATTTCCAGTGCGTTGTTATATGCTGTATTAGTTGATCCAAATGTACGTCATAATCAGCAGGGTCGGTCGAGTCGTTGCAATCAGGGCGGACCTCACTGCTGTCGCTATTGTCGTTGTCGTTGTCGTTTTTCTCTGATGATGATGATAATGATACTAGTACTGAAGGTTGTTGAGATGAAATAGGTAATGCTTCAATTGCCGTCCATAATAAAGTCAATACAATAAGGTATAATACAAATGTCTTCATAATATAAATAAGGAGGAGTTGCTTGGACTAAAGGTGGGAGAGTGTGGGACAAAGAAGAGGAAGAAGAGGAAGAAGAGAAGAGAGAGATGTTGGCAAACAGGGAGGATTTATATATAGAAGATAATTCGAAGGGAGGCAAGTGAAAGAGAATGCGCATGAGGATGAAGGGGAAGTGAATACATATAAAAAAAAAGGTCACCGGAGTTCCAAACTGGTCACTTCCAGCCGAATATGGATAGTTACAAAAACAAAGGACGCACAATGAGCCACACCAGAAAGTCAAACAAGATAAAAATGGATCCCAAAATAGAAGATGGAGCGAGTTGTCAGTTGGAACGATCTGCCCTAAGTCCCTTTGATTGTCCAAAGTCACTGTAATTCATTCGTCCGAGAATTGCGACTAAAAAAATAAATAAACAAATAATGTATTTGTATCAGATGTCTTTTCTTCACAAGCCAATACATAATCAAAATACAATCAGATTAGTAAACTTACGTATATCATACTTTGATAAATCATTTTAAGAGACTGGTGACATGGTGTACGATCCGCAGCCTGAGTGAGTCCAGATAGTTTGTTCCCCATAAGTGACCATATTCCAACGTGTTTCTGCAGAGCCAAGACCACTAAAAATAAAAATACAAATAAATAGAATTGTCAGTAACCCCAGTAACCCCAGTTCCGCTTTACCAAAGATATTTTACAAAGCCAAAGATCTACGTAACACACACTATTGTAATAAAATGCCGCAAATCCAAAAGCTGACCACTGTTTTTTCAACTTACAGCTGACCCACCAATGTGTCATCCTAGAAGTTCCATCATCATAGCAAGAATAAAATTTTTAGTGTCGTAGTCTTGGCAAAAACCTGTAGTAAACAAAATAAGCTAGTAAGTTGTCAGAAATAAAATAATAAACAATGTTCACCTCCTTTTCTTGATTTCCCACTTTACCTTTGTGTAGCCTTTGTAGAAGCATCGCGTTTGATCGACGTTTGCCTTTGAATCTAAAAAAAAACCATAATTCAGGATATCAGTATGGGTTGGATAAAAGTGGCGATGATTGGTTGTAAGCTGTGGGCTGGGTTGTGCCTAGTTTAAACTTACTATTGTTGGAGATTGGTTGGTGGTCAGACTTGAGACAGGCTACATAGTTGTACAGAAACTGGAATAAGCTGTTCCAGCTTCGGAGATGTCGACAATGTTGAATCCAAGTTTTCCTCCGCTTTGCTGCCGTTGTTTCCCCTTGTGGTGCATCAAGCAAAAAAGAAATAGCCCCTCCCCTATAGATAAATATACACTTTGTCACAATTTTCCTTCCCTAATATTTCTTTATTTACCTGTTCATTGATCAAGCAGATGAGGTCATTATTCATTTCAATGACTAGAGTGAATGAGTAGCCTTTGGCAGATCAGATCGTGTGCCTATGCCAATAAAAACCTGAAATGAGTTCAGAGTCAGGACGAGTAAACTATTTTTTTTCTATTGTATTTGCCTTCACAGTTCTAAAATTCAAAAGCAAATGGATGTTAGAATTAAAAAAAAAATAGAAACGAAAAAATATTTCTAAAAATTAAGGGGTGGTTTTAAACCCCGCTGCATGCTGTATTATATAATACTATATGCTGAGGGCTAAACAGCAAAGTGGTTTTTTCAAGCGATTATTGAAGGCTTCTGGTATACAAAATAGTCTAAAAATAGTCTCATCTTAGCATTTGGGCATAAATGCTGACCCAATTTTCATTGAGAATAACTTGAGACACCCCTATACTCACGCTTCCGCCTTAGTGCCCCAGATACAACTTGATCACCTAACGTTGTCTAATATTAAACATGGTCCCTGGTCTCCTACTCACTCTATATTAGTCACCCGAGACGTCAGCATCTATGTTATATTTGTCCACTTTTACTAGTAAAAATCCTGTAGCATGGTCACCAAGAAATCGCTGATAATTGAAAGTCCGATTGTAGGGCGAAAAAATCAAATGTCCCAGTCATTCCGCCTAGCCTTCACGCGTAAAAAAAAACAGAACAAGCCTCACGCCCAAAAATTATAGAACAACACACGCACACGTTTGGCACAGTAATTTGTTTTGAATAAAAATAACAAATTGACTTCACAATAAATGTTTGTTTCTTTATTCGATGGATATAGAGAGGGGGGGGGAGTATTTAGTGGATTGTGGGAATGGGGAGACAAATAGAAGGGGAAGGGGTTTGTAGGGTTGGAGTTCAGCCAAATCGTATGAGATTCGTATGATACCACATGAGGGCTGATATAAGAATATACTATATAAATATTGGGGGGAGAGGAATAGGGAATGATATAATAAATAAATAAATAATAAACAAGTAAATAATAAGAAGAGAGTGGGACTACTACGATAATATGACTACTTCTGCATCACGGCCTTGGTAAATTTTCGTTGCCGTGTCAATGCCAAAAAGGCCTCGTCCACCAAAGGTTTTAACAAAGTCAGAGAATGCATTGAATAAGCCAGTTGGTCTAACGGCTGAGTGTCCAATAATTGTATGGTTACCTTGGAAGCATGTTTCGTTCCTGTTGC
>JAFHAR010002607.1:5652-21581 GCA_019677225.1 Absidia healeyae | reverse complement strand
CTTTTTTTTTTTTTTTTTTTTAGTGGGTGGTATTATTCAAGGCCTTATCAAAAGCATTTATTATCAACATAGGTTTTTTGGTGATACCAGTGATATTCCGATAGGCGCCAACTTTGGTATTTTGACGGACAAGACCAATTTTTATGCTGAATCAGGTGGACAAGAATACGATACTGGCTGCATCATCACCGTGAATGGAAACACCGAATTTGTTGTCAACAACTGTCAGATTTATGGTGGGTACGTTTTACATATTGGTCATTTGAAATACGGTCAATTAAAGTGCGATGATCAAGTCGAAATATCCTTTGATGAAGTAAGTATAGTGCAATAATGTTGGAAAAAAAGGGTAGGGGAAGGGGAACATATAGATGGGTTATGGAAAAGAAATATCGATACTCATTATTCATTTTTTATTATGGTAGTTACGCCGTTTCCCACTGAAAAACAATCATACAGCTACACACCTTTTGAATCACGCTCTTCGTCAAGTCTTGGATGAATCCATTGATCAGCGAGGCTCTCTTGTGGCTCCTGACAAGCTCCGATTTGATTTTTCTCACAAGGTAAGAGAACCTTCCCCCACCGAAAAAAGGATCTGATGTTATATGTTTACATGCATGTTTGAATTAAGCCTATTTTTATGAATAATCTATCATTAGTCACCTCTCAGCCTCAAACAACTTGCTCAGGTGGAATCTATCTGCAATGAATTTGTGACAAAGAACGTTCCTGTCTACTCCAAAGAAGTCCCTCTACCTATTGCGAAAACCATCCATGGACTCCGGGCCGTCTTTGGTGAAACGTATCCTGATCCTGTGCGTGTTGTATCGATCGGCGTGGATGTTGAAAAAGTGACAGCCGATGTGTCCAACCCTCGATGGGCCACGACTAGTGTGGAATTCTGTGGGGGTACCCACGTGACCAAGACCGGGGACATCCAACGATTTGTGATTCTTGAAGAAAGCGGAATTGCCAAGGGGATTCGACGCATCATTGCCGTGACTGGTGAACAAGCACTCCAAGCCGATCGCACTGCCAAGGCATTTGGGCAACGATTGGATAAATTGGATCAGGGGCAAGAAACGACGACGACGGAACTGAAGGATGTGGCTCGGGATCTCGATACTTTGGTTGCCTCTGCTGTAGTCAAATCTGATTTGCGTGAACGGTATCTCAAGAAGAAAAACACCCATGATGATTTGGAAAAAAGGCGACAAAAGGAACATACTCAAAAAGTGACAATGTCGGTGGCAAAGTACTTTGAAGAACACCCTGATACCAAGTATGCGGTCCTTTCTTTTGTGGATATTGATAGTAACAAGGCCCTTCTTGCCGCTATTACCTATGTCAAGGCAAACTTCCAGGACAAGGCGGTTTATCTTCTCTCTCCTGATATCTCTTCTGGCCGTGTGGCACACCATTGCATGGTTGGACATTGTTTGACGACACAGTATGGATTTAAGGCTTCGGACTGGGCTGATGTGGTGGCGGACAAGGTCGGTGGGAAGAAAGGTGGTAAGGATGACTCCGCTCAGGGATCGGGTGACACTATTGCTGGGTTGGATCAAGCTATCAAGGCGGCCCAAGACTTTGCCAAAATGAAGACTGGTATTTAGTTTAGTTTATTCCCCCTTCTTTTTTTTTTATCACCATTTTGTCTATCAGTAGTTATTTTTTTTTATCTTATTTTAGTTAGCCTTTAGTTATATTATTCCCCTCCTTTTTTTACTCACTTTCTTTTTTACTCAATATCTTTAAATAAACAATAAAGAATGATCTTTTTTTTTTTTGCGATGAACTGGTCTTATGTATGCGGGAAATCGAAGCGATGTGTCTGCCAAGGTTTAGAATAGCGGGGTTTTAAAACGATTCAGGGATCGGCGATTTTTTTTTTGGTCTTGGCGATTAGAAAAGCTATTTTATTTACAGTAGAAGAATACACATATAAGATATCATAGTATAATAAAGGAATGTTTTGAGCTTGATATAATGACGATAATGATAAAACTTGCTAGAAATATTGATGAGTAAAGGGATCATAAGGTTGATGATATAATGAATGGTACGAATGGTGGTGGAGATAGGGATTGCTGATTATTTATTCAAGTAAGGTGGGCGTGAGAGGGTGAGAGAAGGTAGTGGATTGTCTGGTAGCATACCGTTGTCAGGAGTAGGTGGTGACACTGATGGTAATAAAGGAGGCATTGACTCCTCATCTTCATGTGCCAAATATTCCCTAGGATCCATTGTCGTGGCATTGCTTTGTTGAACATAAGGTTGCTAATATAAAACAGTGATGTTGAATAAATGAATATGATGTCACAGACCTCCTTTTTTTTTCTGTACGTACCATATTTGAACAGGAGCATAGCCCATCACGAGCCAGTAGTTCTGATTTTAAAGAATTAGCTTGTTCTTGATAGAGCATAACCATCGATCGTAAACGTTCATTCTGGGTGTATAGTTTTTCATAGTTGACTTCGAGTCCCTTCATCCATTTTTTCTTCTTTTGTCGACATTTTGATGCCTAACCCAATATAAAAAAAGGAAGTCGACAGAATCGTAAAGAAGAATTTTTAATGTTTAGCATACGCATCGGAATTTAAATACCATACCCGATCTCGATCGATTTTTTTTTTTTTTACTTACAGCGATGCGATTACGCTCTAAAAATGCCTTCCTTTGAATCTCCGCCTCCTCCTCTTCAAAAACGATACTTCGTTTTCTGCCACCTTGTTTTGATTTTTTGATGCTTGATTCTGACTTTGCTCTTGGACGATCCATAATATTCTCGATTTTTGCTGCTGGTGGTAAGTCTGGTAACCATGATACCTGCTGAGTTAGTGAGAGAGGAGGGACGGCGTTACTAGATAGGGGGGAGGAAGAGGAGGATGTCGGTGAAGAGTCAGACGAAGAGAAAAATGATGTTTCTGAAGCTTCCGCTAATGATGTCGGTGGATGAGTATAATCGAGCTTTGCTTTTATAGATCCATAATTTCTATCAGGACCAATGATGCTACTGGCCATATCACTCGTAAAGGGCACAGAACCTACGAAACGAGTGTCTAGTAACGGGGGAGGGAAAAGAAAGTTGGTGAGTATAATGCTTTTGAAAACGATCAACCACTTTGCATTACATTGATGAACGTACCTTCAAAATTCATGTTACAAAATAAACACAAGAAAAAAGAAATGAAGAAAAAAAAAGGAGAAAATGAGCGAGAGTATGTATGAATGTGTGTTTTTGTATGAGAGAAGGTAGAGAAAATCTTTATAATTTCTTCTTTCGTCAATAGTAGAAAAGAAAAAGGAAAAAGTGCAGATAGATTCTTCAAAGTAGCCATTTATATTATTCAAGAAACTGAACCGTAGCACAAAACCATCTATTCGTATAGAAACCCCACCTTACTTCAAAAGGAAAGGGACATACTAGTCTCGATTTGATCAAAACGAAACAGTAGCCAGACTAGTCAATTTTTGGAAAGACGCTCTCCAGGGAGAACATGCTACCTTTGATCATACTTTATTTGACTTTGTCACATGGAGTCCCACAAAAATCATTTTCCGCCTCAAACTCGGCCAGCTTAAATAAAGTGCACCCGAATTTTTTTTCAAGTGCCGGGAAATTTCTTGTTTTTCGCGTCTTGTTCGCCAACAACGCATTCTTGCACCAGGATCACCTAACATGTAATATGACCCCGGTATAGACACACCTTCCATATCAATGGTCCAAGACTGCACAGCTTATGTAGAAGACGTTGGCCGTGTGTCTAATTTAAACGCCGACAGCCAGCTTGACATTTTTTCACACAGAACCTTCCCTCAAAATTTTACAGAAAATTCTTCTTCTTTAACCGTTCCCCAAGTCTTTCTCGATTTTTTTTATATACGACGCTGAATTAATTCTCTGTTTAATCGCACCCATATCAAAAACTTGATAGATCCCTAAACAAAAAAAGGTGATCATAACTCCGCCGCCAAAATTTAGGCGCAAATTATTTTTGGGCCAAATGGGCCACCTATTTGAGTGTCGGGGATCAATTTTATCACCTCTTTTTTTTTTTTGTTTATCAAAACCCTTCTTCCGCATTTTTTTATTCTACAAGAACCATGCTTTTATCATGATGCGACCACTTTTATCATCGTTTTCGCTTGTACTACTATTCTCATGTCTCGCACACATATTGTCAACAACAGCAGCAGCAACTGTTCGGCATTATTATATCACGGCTGAGGAAATTGACTGGGATTATGCACCACACCATTGGGATAATCTTCGAGACCAACCTCTGAACCAATCATTTATAGCGGATCTTTACACAGCACGCAACGCTACTAGACTGGGGACTGTTTATCGAAAAGCCATCTATCGACAATACACCGACGATTCCTTCACCATTCCTGTGGCTCATGATCCTGCGCTCGGATTCCTTGGTCCTGTTATCAAAGCAGAAGGTAAAGTACATCAATGAAAGAAATGATGATGCCCTCTTTGAATGTATACTCATAGATCTTCTCTCTCTCTCTCTCTCTCTCTCCCCCTTTTTTTTTATCATGTAGCTGGTGATCGTATTCAAGTGGATTTCTTGAACCGAGCAAGTCAACCATGCAGTCTTCATCCTCATACCATCATTCCAACCAACGATTCCCTTCCTGGCCAATCCGTCGAACCACACCGTGGCTATCACTATGTCTGGGATATTCCAACCGATGTGACCTTCCCCGCCAACCAATCGTCCATACTCTGGGTTTACCTCTCCAAAGCTAATCCACTCGTTGACTTGAATGCCGGCCTGGTGGGCCCAATTGTGATTTATCAACCTGGCCACCTGATCAAATCGTCCCCTCATAGCATGTTTGCATCGCTACCGGGAGGCGTCCAAGAGGTGTTTACCATGATGATGACAACAGACGAAGGGCTTTCGAATTATCTACCGGTGACGGCAGCAGGATTATCATCCACAAAGAACAACTCGCTACCATTGATGACGGAACAGACATTGGAACACCTGATGCGGACGGATGAATTATTTTTGGAATCGAATCGCATGTATCATGTCAACGGGTATATTTTGAACAACAATGCTGATCTCCGTGTGTTCTATGGCAGGCCGGTGCGCTGGTATATTTTGGCGTTTGGCTTGGAGGACGATGATGTGCATACCGCCCATTGGCATGGCGCCAGCCTTCTTTATCATGGTCATCGTGTGGATGTGGTGGACTTGACGCCTGTTAGTTTTGAAGTCCTCGATATGGTGCCCGACAACGAAGGTCAATGGCTCTTCCATTGCCATTCTGTTTCTCATTTCGAGGCGGGAATGACGGCGTTTTATCAGGTGGAAAAATTGGAATACGGTGAAGAAGGCTGGGATGTCTAGTACTTTTTTGTGGAATCAATCTCTCCGTTGGGCTGAAACAGTGGTCATTTTGGTGGTATTGGTGGAAGAATTGGATTAGAATTAGAATATAGTTTAGTTTTGTATATCACGTTTTTATTTTTTTATCAATAAAATGTTTGCCTATGGCTTTTTTTTATTGTTTGATTGTGAATATGGTGTTGTTGTTTTTTGGATTTTCAATATGGTTTTATTATGTTGCTTGTGTATATGGTTTTGTTGAATGCTGACTATGATATAATGATATACATAAAAAAAATAAAAAATGGGGTATATAAAATAATAGACTGTGACAGTAAACTACTAAATGACTAAAATAAAAAAGAGAGTAATATGGTTTTTATTGAATTCTGTATACAGATATAAAAAAAAGGGAATGGAGTGTATAGAATAATATGCTATGTATGTAAACTACTAAATTGCTTGAGTAAAAAAAAAGAGAGAGAGAGAGAGATAGAGAAGGAATACGGTTTTTATTGAAGTTTGGATATGCATAAAAAAAACGAGGGAATGTGAAGTATGGTGTATAATATAACAATGTATGTAAACTAAAAAGTGACTAGAGTGAAAAAAAGGGAAGCTGATACATGAGAGGGGTCGTTTTGATAATCATCTGGCAGCCAAAACATAGACGTTATCATTGGATCGAAGGACCAAGGAAGGCACCGGATTAGCATAGACAAAGGGCAGTTCGTTTCCCATATTTTCATCAGGCGCCCTAAACAGTCCAATCGCAAGAATACCATGATCCAGCAGAAGAGCATCAAATAGATGGGTAAAAGTCATTCCAACAAAACCGTCCGGCATTGGTATCGACGTCAAATGAGGGGCATGCATGGATGCAGTGGATAAGGTTGATATATCTTCAGTGATAGCATTGCCATGATAAGTAGGTCCAGGCATCCCACAGAGCGCTTTGATGATCGACACAATATCCGGCTTGTAAAATGTTTGGCTTAGCAAGACGTTGCTGATCAGACTGTCCACCACCACTTCACCTGCTGCATAGGCTGGTGTATAAAACACATCGATTTCTTCCGCCACGTCCTTTCCTTGAAGTAGTTGCATGAATTTGATGTTGGATTTTTCGTCTACAAAAAAAAAGGCAGTGTTAGTTCCCATATTGCAATTCATTTTCCCACATTTCCAATCGGTAATACATACTGAGGTTTACAATACGGAACATGTCGAGCCGATGTTCGGGAATAAGAAGGTCCATCAGATGGCTTGTCATACTAAAAAACAATAAAGTGAGCATCATTCCAGTAAAACAAACACAAAACCTTACATTGCTGGGCTATCAGAGCTTTTTTCGTAGCTTTCAGAAGGTTCCTTTTCACTAGTGGTGGTAAAATAAAATGTTAATTTAAATAAAAAAATCTTTTCATATATTCCAAGTATCTTCAAACCTTACCTCATCACCACCACCTGTTGTGCGTTTTTGACACCAGCTCGTAAAAGGTCATCCGGGTACCGAGAGTTGCCCTAATTTTTTTTTCCAGCATGTCAATATAAGTATCATCCATTTTTTCCCCCTACATTGTTCACTACTTACTTTTATAAAATAGAGTTTCGGGAACCGACTGAGAAGTTCATCAAACATTTTTTGGTCTGGTGATCTGCTACATAAAATGACGATATCGCGGAGATCATTCCTTTTCAAGTATGGTGACCTATGTCAATCAAAAATATAAAAAAAGTCATTGCATCATTCATACAAATTTATCGCTTCTTTTTTTCCCCTTACCTTAAATTGTAAATGAATTTGAAGATATTGGTGACCCGTTCTTGCAGGCAGACAAGGATATGTCCATTCAAACCATCAGCAGAGTCAATCATCACGTCTTCACAACTGACAGGTTTGTCCAGAAGATAGCATAATGGTAATGATGGTTCCAGTGTTTTTGGCTGATCTTGATCATAAGTTTGTCCCAGTTGCGCAATCAGTGTACGGCTGCCGGTCAGTAGAGCGTGCCTTGGCGAAGGTAATCTGACAATGCTAAATTTTCGAGAATGAAACTTTCCAGATGAAGAGGAAGAGCTGGATGAATAAATAGAAGATGTATCCGTCGAGTTGGAAGGTTGTGCGGAGACAGGTGGTCGTGTCACTGTAGTGTTTGTTGCTTCCGTCGGTGTTGTTTTCGGGCTAGCTGTCAGAAGTGTTTCCTGCGGAACGTTGGATGTATAAGGACTTGGGGAAGTTGCCGAAGTAGGAAAGTTTATTTGCTGTAGTTGTTGTTTGATCATGGGTGATGGCAGTTGAAAAACTGACGAGGTGAGAGTTTCTTTCATCGATTGTTCGGCTTGATCACATAAAAGTTCGTGCGTTGTGTTGCTTCGGAATAACGGCGCTGGTGATTGTGGACGGGTTGCACGAGAATTGCGCATCGCCTGAATAGTTGTCCATACATAGACCGGATCCTAAAATAACAGAGATATTCATGCACATGATAAGTATATGTCTGAGTGTTTTCTTTGCCTTTTTTTTCAATTTCAAAACTTACCATTTTCTTGATGTCACGAACTTCCTTGGGACTTTCGGCCATGTACACACATAGATCATGTTCCTTGATCACATAGTAGTGACGTGGATTCAGCAGGATTTCATATCGACTGGAGTCTTCTACCTTGGTCTTAACAGCGAATAGAATTACTTGACATTCCTTATATGCAATCTATATATAAAATAAAACATAAAGATGAGTCATTTGTGTGGTGTATAAAAATTTTCAAAAGTAATAATAATAACTTACCCAAGATGCATCGGCAAAAGTAAGACCTATCAAGCATTTTGCAGGGGGAGCCATGTATATTTCATTGCAGGATCCATCATCGTATTGAGCTTGCCAGGGTTCGTCATATCGGTTCATTGGTTGGCGTTGATGTAACAGATTGGTGAGCAGAGTAGACACACCACGGCACCGACAATTCATTGCCAAAAGATATTGCTTGAATTCTCCAACACATATGATTTCCTGAGCCACCTTCTGGTAAATGGATGAGGACGGTGACAGATTGTAGGTATAGATAGGGACTTTGTGGACCACAGTGAAACAGTAGAGCGACCATAATCGGACAGTATTACGTTCATCTTCCTTGGCGTGATCTTGTGCGTTGTCATCTAATAATAATAAAATGTATGTTGATATTTTTGATCATATACTTCGAGATATGTATTGCAGAATGTATTACCTGAGATCGTAAAGATTGCTTTTGCATATCGAGCTCTCTATAAAAAATAAAAAATAAAAAGTGAGATCATTGGATAAATATATGTATAATTGCATACAATACGAATCAAGGTGTCTTCATTCTATTAAAACAACAACAACATAGGGATGAGTACTTTGTCTATAATTTTGTTTTCATTGACTTACCAACACAGAACCATGTAAAAATTGAATCCGATGCCCCCACATTGAGTTCCGTTCCATAAGTTTCAGTTCTTCCGTAGGCGCATTGACATCAAGAAAGATCACATTCAGATGAGGTTCAGCATGTTCCTAAAAAATACAAATTAAGAAATATAAGTATCATATACGGCATTCATATATTGTCCCATTCTACTTACACGATCGAGAAAGCCATTCAAAATGTCATTTACTTGTTCCGGCCGAAATGAGCCAACAATCAATATGAAGGGGAGTGATCCTTTGTTGACATGCCCGCCACCGTCTACAATAATAAAAAGACAAAAAATAAAAGGTCAGAATAGGCCACGAAGATTACCAAATCAATATTCAAAGTGTCATACCGTTTCGTTTTTGCATTGTCCTTGCCACATCCGCCAATAGACTTGGTAAAACAGCCAAAGCAACAACAATCAGTGTCATCATTACTATTCGACTTCCTTGTGTTCTTGGAGTAATATCTAAAAAATAAAAAAGAATAATGAATTGGATAGCCTTTTGTTATCTGTTTTTTCTTCTTACCACCATAGCCAACAGTCGATAGAGTAACCATAACAACATATCTATTCAATAAAGCAGTTTAATAGATAAAAAAAAAAGAAAAGAAAAAGCAATGGCTTACAGTGAATCCAGTATAGAGTAGTTAACACCAGCAAAGGTAGCTTCACAATATTGGAATGCAGACATGCCATTGTATAGTAGGACCATCAAGGTACAAATCAGGTGAATCAGTTTGGTTTTCAGTGGATCGATCACTTTGTCTATGAAAATAAATAAATAAATGGGATAAATGACACCGCCTAATAATGCCCTGAGTTTCATAATATTTTGTACTTACCAGTCATTTGCAGGTTTGTTTTGATCTTCATCACACTTTTGATACGTAATAGGAGCACCCAGCTTCTTAAAAAGTAAGGCACTATAAATAAATCATTGAGTCACGCAAAATATTGTCATATATTTCCCGCCTCCCCTTTTTATTATTACCATAAAGATATTGACCATTTTGAATAAAATTGGAGAAGATAAAAGGAACAGATGTTAAGAGTTCAATACAGCAGCGGAAGCTAAAGATGACAGACAGAGGGTGGCCAATCATAGCGATACCTAAAAATAAAAAAATACATATATAAATGATTAATATTGTCTGTGAGCAAAAATCAAGCATATCAACTTTACGCATAAAGAAGGATCCCAAATCCCAAAAAGAGAGCAATTGACAAAACCACCACAGATCATAGGATCGCCATTTGTAGAGCCATGGTGGGTCCAAATCAACATCGGATTCTTGCTTCATTTCCACCAGGTAGAGTAAACAAAACAACAAATCCACCATCATATCAACATTGACCTAGAAGGAAAAAATATATACGTGATACAATTATCAAGTCAACATTCATTCATTCATTGTCATATCCAGTAATACTTACAAATACAATAATACTTTGATTGGATAGTAAGAATTGTCGTAAAGCAGTAAATCGTTCATCGTTCTTGAAGTAACATTTCAGCTTATAAACCAATGTTTGGCCCTCGACTTCGTCTCTATTGTGCATAAAGAGGTGCTGTTAGTGTCTTGTATACTATTGTTTCATAAAAAATGCTTATCTTTTTTTTCCTTACCTAGCATGTTTGCGGCACGTCCTATATCTTGATCGTATTGTACTGAGGTTGACATCATTCTTCTTGTTGAACCATTGATCAAGGCTATGTCGGTGGGAGGTCGATTCAATCACTTCTTGAGCCCTAAAAGATAAACCCGAGTAAGTATTGGTACCAATGACCTTTTTTTTTGTTCCTGTTTTTGTTTTTACTCACTTTGGATCCAGAGCTGGTAAAACAAGTTCAGTACGGAATTCTTCGTTGTCATTTGGTATAGCGTCGGTTGATGTAGCGCGTATAACGTTGGATAAGCGGCTGGATAATTTGGGTCGATGGCGTTGTTGGAGCCTTTTTTGTTTTCGTTTGGCAAGTCGACTGTTGATACTATACGAATCATCCACATCACTGCTGCCCCTAGATGAAGATTCCTCTTGAGATCGATGACTGGTTGCACGACGTTTGGAAGGAGATAAAGGCGACGAGTTTACGCAACCATAGTTGTTTGGTGTAGAGTTGATGTTGTGTAGTTGACTTTCTTCATCATCTTCAGGGAAAGGAGGCATCACCCTTTTTTTCAATAATGACTGAAGCAAAAGAAAACAAAAGAAAACAAAAAAAAAGACGAGGATAAAAAAATACAGTAATTTTTCAAAGCCCGCCGGCATTGCATCCGCGAAACTTCTTCAAAGCTTTGTTGCTTAAAATATAACCTTTCGTTTCATTTCAAAACACTATAATCTACAGCCTTTTTGGAGTTAAATGCCGCATATTCTGAAAATGAAATTCGTGTCAAGGTGTATATTTTGCATTATAAAGTACAAATTTGCGACAATTAGCTCCGGGAAGGCTGCATCTTCTGACTTTCTGTACACATTTTTTGTGCGATGCTTATCTTGAATTCCCCCCCCCCCTTTTTGGAATAACTAACGCACACCCTCCTTTAATACTGAATCCAGCCTGAATGTCATCACCAACTCTTTTCCGAACAAAAGATGGGTAAGCAAAATATTGGACTCATCATATTCATCTTTCAAGTGCCTGCTTTTTACAGGAACACATAATGTAATTCAATCTCCACCATTATTCCCAAAATTCCCGCACTTCACTGATCGTCAGAAATTCACTCTGCCTAACCTCCACGGTTGAAAATATATAGGACCAGCATTTGGGCTCAAAGATCATAACTCACTGATTTTTTTTATGGATGATAGATACTGTTTATGAGGTACCTTATTGAAAAATCTGTAAAATGATCTCTACAGATACACGGCTAAAGGTCACGTCATATTGAATACTAATAGGATAGCATCGACAGTCGGTTTTTATTATTGGTTCAAGGCGCGGTGTCGTCAATCTATAGCGTCGTATGGCTGCATTTTCATGTTTTTCGCCTCTACCACTCCAGACACCACCTTGTCCACCAAGGTCGACTGACATAAAACCTGGCCCCAGGCTTGTTACACACTTCATATTAATCACCCAAGACGGTAGCATCAATATACAGCGAGTTATAGCCGCATTTTCAAAATTTCAAAAAAATCGAAAAAATCCAAAGGGACCTGTTATGCAAACGAAAATTATCACGTTTCATCATATTTAGTGCTAACACATTACCCTATAAATACCCCAAGTACATTTACCTCTGCTTCTATTCTTCTTCATCTTTCTTCTTATTTCTGAAATTCCATTGTTATTTATATATTCATTCGTGCCAGGTCTAACAACCTCTACTACAATAAATGGTCTTTTGTCTATATTATTTAACTCTTACACAACAGGACCCCCTTTGTCGATAATTTCAGGGCTTAAATCTACAGCTAAATAAATAAATTTTGGCTGTGAAATTCAAAAAACAAAAAAAAAATCGATTTTCGTCGTTTTTTCCTTTTTCGCACCAAAATCACAGTAAATGATATTGAAGGCCTCTAGACACTTTCTACAGCCTATTTGAGTCGAATGGGCCCACTTTTACTAGTAAAATGGCGGTGAAGTGGTGTCTACAGCTTTGTGGGCCCTATTATCTCGCTTTTCGCCTCTAGTGCCCGAACTACCAACCTAACCACTCAAGGACCACTAATATAAAACATGCCGCAAGGTCTACCACACATCTTTTATTAAGCACCCCAGACCGTAGCGTCCATCTATAGTGACGTACAGCCAGAAATGGCCCAATTTTTATGTTTTCGCTTCTAGCGCCACAGGTACCGCCTTTTTGTCTACCGATATCAAGCATGACCCCAGGTCTGCTATACGCTTCAAAATCTCCCAAACCCACAATCGGCCAAAACCAAGTAGTCCGCTGACACTAATGTTAACCCATCTTTGGTGAACCACTTTCCCGAAATCCGCCCTGTTAAAATAAAATAACAAAACATTCCCCCTAATCAATGTGCCAACCTTCACTATCATTCATTCATTCAGTCATCCACCCTTTTTTCATTTCAAACAACCACGATCACAAAAACAATAGACGTCAAATAAAATCAGTTCATTTTTATTCAAAAAAAAAGAGTAACCAACAACAAAATAAAAGATATATACTAAATCTATTCTTCGTCGGCGGTAGCAGCAGCCTTCTTTTCGTCACCAGTAGCACGAGCTATGCAAAAAAAAAAAAATCAATCAAATCACCCTATATATAACCCAGTATCCCCCTTTATTGATATAAAAATGACTTACTGTAGATAACTTGAGCATGATGGATGGTAAGAGGCTTGATGAGACCTTGAGCGGTGAGTTCCTTGAGAGCGACACGAGCAAGAGAGCCGTTCAACTTGAGACGATCGACCAAGACAGATTGACTGATGAGCTTGTAGGTGGGCACTTCCTTGAAGAGACGTTCATAGGTAGGCTTATCCAAAACAACCATGTTGTTGGACTTGTCCTTGACCTTCTTGGCAGACCACTTCTTCTTGGCCTTCTTTCCACCAGATGAGGAGCTAGGCTTAGCAGCAACGTCTTTCTTAGCCTATATTTCAAAAAAATAAATAAATAAATCAGTAAGCATGTCTAAATATATAAATCCCGTAAATGAAGTGATAGTCTGTGTTTGATCATCTTTGAGGTGGATGTGGTGGTGGATAAATTGCATGATGTGTAAACATGTAAATGTTGAGAGTCGTTTTTTTTTCTGTGCTTATCGAAATAGATAATGGATGGTGCTAGTCGATGATGATTCGGTTGTGGTGAGAGTCGATTTGAAAGATAAGTAGATGGATGGATGTTTTGAAAGAATAGATGGATACCAATTTCTTGATAAAAAATACCGGTGTTGATCTATATGCCATCCATCCATCTATTATTGTAATATCATATAAATTGCTGATCTACCGTTCAATCGATAACCTATCATCCATCTATTCCAGTTGTAAAGATCCAACACAGACCATCATTCCATAAAGTTGTCTATTTTGGTAGTAGTAGTATGTGAGTCTTCTTACCATGTTGGAGTTAAAGAAGGAAAAAAAAATAGCGATGCCCATAAAGCAGGTTCTTTAAACCGCTCTATTTAAAAGTCCGCTGAATGCTCCGGGTCTCGGACACCAAAATTCAGGGGTAATTTTTTCTAACACTCACCTATACACACCTGTGGTTATTTCCGATTAAAAAGGAAATCGTCGTGGTTTCAAAAAATTAGATAGATTTGATTGGATGTTTTGTATCCACCACCAAAAAGATGTCCCCAATACCATTTTAGGCATCATAATGACTTAACCGAATTCTTTTTATATGTCCCGCCCAAAAAATTGTCCTAGGAGACGATGCTCCTTTTATTGTGTGACAAAGAATCTGCCATGCTATAATACTTTATTGGGAGTCATAAATGATGATCAACAATTGTTTATATGTGTAGATCTCAATAATCAAGTGGCACAAAAAAAGCTGCATTTGATGATACAAAAATAAAATAAAAACCCGAGATATATTAAATAGTATAGCGTAAGATCAAAGATGTAACAAGTATACACAGTTTTATTTACGCATGGTGGAGATATATACAGGAAATGAAAGGGGATAATGACGAAGAAAGACCAAAAATAAATTAAAATATATAAACAAGAAGTGACGAAAAGGTGAGAAGGGAGTCTAATGTATGCATTACACGAAAAGAGGAGAAAGGATAAGAGAGTGATGGC
Source organism: Absidia healeyae (assembly GCA_019677225.1). NCBI lineage: Eukaryota > Fungi > Mucoromycota > Mucoromycetes > Mucorales > Cunninghamellaceae > Absidia > Absidia healeyae. Next base: position 7,034 of record JAFHAR010002607.1, on the reverse strand, counting down.
GTATTTCAATACAACAAAGTCATCAGTAATCAACAAAATCATCATTCAAATCATCATAAATCAGTTGAGACAAGTCCATGATACGTTCATCCATTTGGGATACCAGATCCGCTCGCATTAACATCAGATAGTTGACCAAAAAGTGATTTTCCAAATCACCATTCACCAAATCGGTTGTCAAAAAGTGCCTTGTTTTCATTCCACGACGATCACCAGTGAGTTGGATCATCATTCTTGACAAAAAAGAATCTCTCGTGTCATATTGTTGCTGACATGATTGTAGTTTGAGAGATAGATCAGTGAGCAGAGTGACTGGATCCATCATGGACTGTTCAAATCGGGCCATCAAATTTCGGTTTAGTTGCCGCAGGAACTCCTTGATGTCGGTCGGAGTCATTTCTTGTTGGTGCCGAGAAGATGGCCAATAATCATCCATGTAGACTTGAACCATAGGAGCCACATTATTGTAAGCTGCCGAATGCGTGTCATGAAGGTATTTCCCAATCCAATGTGGCATACGATAAAGACATTTATCTAAAAAAAAAACTGAGTGCCATATTCAAATTCCGCTATCTTCGATAATATGCTGTACTTACCATGGATTGTAGGATGGGGATTATCAAGTAACATATTGGCTTGAGGACGATAAAAAGAATCCATTTTTTCACTGGTCATAGAGTAGGTCATTTTGAGTAAAAAATCTTCATCATGAGTTGAGATTACTTCATCCAATAAGTTTTCGTAATGGCTTTGTATATCTTCCATGATCATCACGTCCTTTGTCAATCGACCCCCAATGATCGGCTCTTCAATTTCTATGAGAAATCTTGATACCGGGTAACCGATCACCATCATAGTACACATGAGGAAAGTAATTACAGTAAAATACATTGTAGCAAGAGAAGGAAATGAAAATTATAAAGAAGAAAGGGAAAAATGAAGGGAAAGCAGCTTGGGTCCCTTTATGTATTTTTTTTTTTTTTTGCCGGGAATCCAATCGATGATACCCGAGCAAGCAAAGTTCCAAAAAAAAGGAGTCGGTGCCACACACGGCAATGGTACCACCCACGCTTATACCTATCATCCCCCCCGTTTTGCTTCTCCCCCTGATATTTTTTGCCCTAAGAATGGGACACAATGCCTTTCAAACGCACAATCCACATTATTGAACATTGTCCCTGGATTAACAAACGAAACGTATCACTATTTTTTTTTAAAAAACCCCACTCTGGTATATGAAACCATGAAAAACTCGGAGCGCAGTTCAATGTCCATTCTTCCATGGATAATTATCACTATGTAGCCGATGACAATGGCAAAACAAACAAACCGTTTAGCAGCGGAGGTTATATCCAATCATTCTCAGCGATGAGTAATGCTTA
>JAFHAR010002603.1:29364-45591 GCA_019677225.1 Absidia healeyae | reverse complement strand
TTTTTTTTTTTTTTTTTGCTAATTTTAACTTTATTGATACCACTTAGGTTCGATGTGATGGTGAACATCCTAATTGTACTAGATGTACTCAAGGTGGTATATTATGTGCTTATCCAAGTAGCCGAAGATCTCGAAATACTCAATCAACAAGCGTAGATCCGTTTATTGACAATTTATCTCAATTGGAAATCAAAATTCAGCAAATTGAAGCGGACCTTGAATCTCAGCGCGCACTTTTTTTATCCTTCCAAGTGAATAAGACGAGTCCCACACATTCCATGAGCACCACTGAACCATATCATCATCACCAACACACACCTATATATCAAAACTCAAATAATGGCCTTTATGGTACGACAACGGGGCAGTCATCCAACCATAACGATCAAACTGCCTTGGATGTACGTCAGGTTGTAGCACAAAGTCGTTTGAATAAGGAGTCGCAACAAGCAAGAAAAGTACAAAAAGAGTCAACAAAGAAAAAACGATACTTCCCATTGGACGCTACCCCTCATCAAAACGGCAGCAACAAAAAATTAAAGCAATCCCACCAAAATCAACCAACAATGCCTGCTAAAATTAAAACGCCGACATCTCTTTCATCATCTTCTGTATCATCTTTATCATCGGCATCTTCTTCATCCTCGCCATCCTCCACCTCCTCCTTACCTTCATCCCATCTACAACCAGCAAAAATAACAGACAAAAATACCACACATCATCCTTCTACCGGTCATTCTCCACCCGATGCTGCTCCTGCAGCACAGACCCTGTCCCAACATTATTTGTTCCCGACCCTAGACCCTTTTTCTTGTCATACCATGGCAGACTGGATACAACCTTCCAACCAAAATAACATTTCCAATCACCTTCTCTTCATTGATCAAGCCAATCCCTCTCCTCCACCTCCTCACAAAAATCAACAAGACCATCCTTCCTATCCTATCTATTCCAATTTCAACCAACAAAACCATAACCCTCCAGCTCAATCACTTGCATCCCAGCACCCTTCTCCACTGATCACCCCTGATTATACAAATGATGGTCATAATCATCTTCACCTGCTTTCTTCATCAGGATATCCCATGGATGATCCCACACAAAGCCAGTCCTATCATTTGCCCTCCTATCCACATACCCCAGTCTCATCCACCTTGAATCATAATACCCCTTCTTCCTATCCAGCTTCCACTCCCGCTTGCCTCACCCTACCCCAGCAATCCACCTCTAGCGCCTGTCATATTATGGATTTGTACAACAATCTTACCATGGATGATCTGATTTCCTTTGATTCCCAAAATCCCACCGCCCCTATCATGGACAATACAGTCTGGTACTGTTGATCATTATCCACTCCCCATTGTCCCACTACATATATATTTGTCAAAGTGATTGCGTGTATGTTTCCTTATTTTATTTCTTGAAGTAAAAATAGTAATGAAGATAGTAATAAGATGAAAATAAACCATGTCCAAACAAAATGTAATAAAAACCACTAAAATCTATTCTATCCATCACTCGTTCTAAACTAATCCCATTTGGTCCCAGTCCCCCTAAAAGTCTTGTCCATTGATTGTAAATTGTCGTCATTGTTCCTATTTTTCCAGAGCTTGTTGAATATGCCACTATAAAAATAAAACATAATAGGTAAATAATAACGGTTTGTATTCCCACCCATACACGTGCTATTTTTTTTTCTGAGGAAGAAAAGTAATATTTACCATCAAATCCTTGCTTGTCCAATAAGAAATGTGAGCACGCAATCCAATAAGATATTCATTAGCAATCATACTCATCAATACATCTGGTTGAAGTGCAAAGTCCATACGTCTGTGTCCTGGCAAATGGTTCAATGTATATTGTTGTTGTTGAGCCCGAGTATTATGGTTGGTATCGGCATGCAAGGTCGCAGGAGCGGTCAGTTTTTCGGCTTCCCATTCATGACGCTGATCCATTTTGTTGTTGTCGTTGTCGTTGTTGTTGTCGTTGTTGTTATTGTTGTTGTTGTTGTAATGGTGAGAAAAGTTAATCTATGCACGTTCAAATGATTTCTCCGTCCCCACACCGTCAAGACCCAACACATTTACAATATATCAAAGATGAGTGGACGGCGTTTTTCCTCTTTTGTAGCTGTGGTTGTTGCCGAAAGGAATGATCTGCCCCAAGAGGTTGTTGCATCCATACCACATTCCCACTTTCATGTCGATTCCCCGTTGTTACTTGCTTGAGCACAATACGTTTTTGGGCCGCTGTAGAGTACCTCGACCAGAAATGATGATTGTAGATGCTAATGTCGATGAAATTGATCTATTCAAATGCGTAGTAGTGTGTTCGCCATTGTTGATGTTGATGTTGCTGCTGCTCTCGTTTCCTTCCTTTTAGAGATCGGATGCCTCCATAAGGGTCTTCCAGAGTGGTCCCTGTGATATTCCATCGGTTAATAAATCGGCATATCGTTGTTCTTGAAGCGGGTCTCGTGTGATGATACCATGCACTGGTTTGGACATTTGATGTGCTGGGTCTTCATTGGTGTCAGGCGTGATTGGTGCTGTGGTGGTGATGTTCCTATTTTTGGTGTGGTAGTCGTCAGAAGCAGATGCAGCAGAAAGATTGCTATCCTTATCACCGTGGCGTCGCTGTTTCCCAAAATACTTGAAAAACCTGTGCATAATGCCTTTTTCCTGGAGGCGACCATTTTTTTTCATAAATGATGCTGATGTATTGTGGTTGCATAAGGCTAGTGTCGGAGTTGTGGTGTGTTTGCCGTTCATCGTATAGGAGGTGTCATATGCGTCCGTGCTTTTGTTGTCATTTGTGATCGATGTGGTTTCATTGTGATTGATGGGTGTTGTGTCAGAATCCAAAAATGGTGTCATCGTTAATTCCAGTAATTCCACCAGATGACATTTTCCAAGAAAAGAACGATAACAAGCCTATGCCTAAGAGGGAGGGTAAAGATGGAAATGGTATGTATGGTCCAGGAGAGACAGATCGTTCTACAAGAGTAGCTGGTTGATAAGTATAATAGTCGTCAAATAATGGTTTCATTCAGTAAGCCTAATATTGTAGCAAAAAAGAAAAAAGATGGAGGTCAATATATTACCATAATGATGTGATGATATGCTTTGATATGGATTCAACTTACCAAAAGACCAAACGGGGAAAACATATTTTCAAAGACCATGTGGTGATCTCGATGATAGGTAACAGGAGATTGATTTCGAATAGTCAAAGCGGCGACAAGTGGAGATCCCATAGAAAAAAAAGTAGTTTGGCTTGAAGTCCAGTTTGTTGTAAATGATATCCAATTTGTTGTAATCCAATTCTTCTTCTATTGCGCTTGGTTTCCTTTGGTGGGACAGAATGACCCAAATAACCTATTACAACCATAAAATCCATAAATCATAAGCTACCAGTATCTTCCCCCACACAGACCCTTTTTTTTTAATTACACTTATGAATATCTCAACATAAAAATCTTACCATCAAATCCAGGCTGTCTTTCCATAAAGTTTTGATAAGAGGTTGTGAAGAGCTGCTTGACATTGTCGATTATAGATTGGCCCCCAATCTTGGTAAAGTAAAACAGCACATCCGCCAGGTATTCATTTTCAATAAACCGCGTAGTTGGACTTGTTTTGAGAGTGATTCGATTCATGGTAGGATCCACCTGGTCATGGATATGTCCGTGCCATCCAATAGGGACGAATTCGACGCGTATATTGCAGTCCGACATTTTGGCTTGTAATACTTGACGAATCGTTTCTTTCAGATTTTTGACTGGTGACAGCAGTTGTAAAAAATAAACATAATTAGTGTTTGTACCCTATAACCATAGCCATAATATTGTTTTCACTTACTGTTTTCATAACACTAGCCGTTCTGTTCTTTTTGCTATTCAATAAAATAAAAATAAAAAGTGAGTTGATGGAGATACAACTTGCAGCCTTTTTCTTTTAATGCTTACCTGTCCAATACCCTAATTACCACAGAAGGATTAAAACTGTTAGGAGCCAGCGCGCCTAAAATAGTACACGGTTCAACAAGGTGGGATATGAAGCGCTTACGTGAATGACAAAGACCAAGTGATTCACCCATGTTTCTTCAACGATATCCAGGTCAGGCGGAGGTGGTTCTTCTTTGGAAGGAGATAAAATGTCAGATATTGTAGATTCATCTATTGGAATAGTGATTAAAAGAGTAGTATGTAAGACAAAATTCAATTTGAGTGTGATATACAGATCATGCCCCCATTCTTTTTTTTTGATTACCTAGAACTCTAGTTGTCCGATCAGTAAAAAAATAAAAAAATAAATAGAAAAATAGAAAAATAGAAAAACAAAAAAATAAAAAAAGCAGAAAGACGAGCGGAGATCGAACAATAATGATGGCTGCCAAAAGCGAAGATGTGGACCATTTTAAAGCCTCAAAGCCAAAACTCGGGCTAAACAAGTTGTCAGTATTTGATAAGATTTAGAAGAATAATGAACCGACATTGGTCCAGAAATGGATGTATTATAATACTTTGCATGTCTTCCATGCTCAATTTTTAATCTCCGTTGCCCCTACTGCATTGAAACAGCAAGCGTCGAATTTAATGATTCTCAAAATATAATAACATGATGGTAGTCCTATATCAGTATCACTCAAAATATAATGAGCTGATAAGACAGATATCCTTTTGATATATATATAAGTGAAACTGGTAACAATTCATCGTATCAACTTAGTTGGGGCATAATCCCACCATTCAGGTTCAGGTTTATGATACAATGATACATCACTGATCCATTAAAATTTAAAGTTTGGTTAATGTACTTACAGTATTGTACTGTACAGTACAGCAATTTGCAGTGACAACGACCCAATTTTCAGGTTTTCGAGTCTAGCACCTCTGATGCCACCTTGTCCTCCCAAGGTTGACTAATATAAAACATGCCCACAGGTATACTATAGACTTTATATTAATCACCCGACAAGAGTTAAATAATATAGACAAAAGACCATTTATTGTAGTAGAGGTTGTTAGACCTGGCACGAATGAATATATAAATAACAATGGAATTTCAGAAATAAGAAGAAAGACAAGGAAGAATAGAAGCAGAGGTAAATGTACTTGGGGTATTTATAGGGAAATGCGTTAGAACGAAATATGATGAAACGTAATGATTTTCATTTACATAACAGTAGCCTCTTTGTTGAATTTTTCAGGGCTTAGTTCTCCGGCTAAAAAAACAAATTTTGGCTGTGAAATTCAAAAAACAAAAAACAAATCGGTTTTTTCGATTTTTTCTTTTTTGCGCCAAAATGTTAGTAAATGATATTGAAGGCCTCCAGACACATTCTACGTCATATTTGAGCCGAATGGGACCACTTTTACTAATAAAGGTTGCGTAAAATGGCCTCACAGCGTTGTGCGGTCACATTTTCATGTTTTTCGATTCTTGCGTTATAGATACCAATTGTACATGCAAGGTCGACTAATATAAAACATGGTTCCAGGTCTGCTGCTCACTGCATTCTAGTCACCCATGACGGTGACATCAATTTAAGGCAGCGTACAACGATGTATGGCCACATTTTCATAGTTTTTCGTCTCCAGCTCTTTATATAATGCCAACTTGTCCACCCAAGGTCGACCGATGCCCATTTTATTAGTTTTGGGTGAAAATGTTGATTGGGCGTTAAAGATAGGCGTAATTAATACGTTTAAAAAAGTTGGCGCTGACGGAAAATAATCAAGGCGTGACAAAAATATTTTCTCCGCTACTATTTTTTTTAATTTTTCCTTCGTCTCTTCTCTCCTTTTTTTATGACTTTTTTATCTCGCTAGGTCGACCACCTTTACAAACACATGTCATATTCTTTTTATAAAAAGAAGGACAAATATATAACATCTCATTCAACGTTTGGTTTACGATCTCCGCTATCAACTTACCCTGACGTCCCTTCACGATTTGGAAGCGATTTGGACTCGTATACACTAACATCCCCAAATCTTTATGGAAACAGTATATACGATAATATCATTGACAGGACAATAAATCGACATAGAGATGGAAACGACTGTGACTCAGCAAATTCAACAGCTACATCGTCAGCCCACAGATTTACTTCATCAGCTTCACCTTCAGCACATAGATTTACTCCAGCTTCATCAGCTTCAGCGCATAGATTTACTTCAACAGCTTCATCTTCAGCACATAGATTTACTTCAACAGCTTCATCTTCAGCACATAGATTTGCTTCAGCAGATTCATCTTCAACACATAGATCTACTTCAACGACGTCAAATCGAAGCAAATATCCTGATGACTTATGCACGCTAGCACCTTCATTATACCAAGACGCTTATTCGAACGATTCGATCGGTGGACTCCTCAAACGTACACCCGCAACTTCAACTTCAACAATTGGCAAATATATTACAATCAATGCAACGGAAAATAGATATCGCGATCGAACGACTCCAACACTACCATCATTCCACCAACAAGAAAAGGATGACGAATCTATAGAATCTTATATCATGCGCATGGAGCGTAAGAAGTCTCTCGAACAACCAGAACAATCAACAATACTGCGAAATCAACCAACTTACAACCCGCCGGCAACTTCTGTGCGTCCATTATCCTTGGACAATTGGATGGATCCCGAAATACCCAAAACTACGGAAATGACGACGATGACGAAAACGATGAGATTTGAACGTAGCAAAAATCGATCACCATCCTTGTTTCATTCTGACGCTATTATCAACTTGTTATCTGACGGCGAAGGTGACGAGAACAATGACGATGAACTGCACGACACAAGAACCAGCAATCAGTATACACGATCACTTGAAAGTGGAAGGACTGTGGAAGGTCTCATCACGGCCACATCGGCAACGTCAATACATGAATCTCACAGCGAATTAAGGCAGCAACGACGCAAACGGAGGAAGATGGATAATGATGGCAGCTTAGTTGAATCAAAATCACAAAAGGTGTTGGAGTTTGACGAATTGTTTGGAAACTATAAAAAAAGCCACAAGCCGAAAGTCAAGCAACAAACGAAATACAAGGACAAAACAGAGACGGTGCCTACTGGGTTGGTAAACATGCTGTTGGCGATCTCATCGGACATTGGACAAGGGACGACAGATCTGGATAAAAAGCAGGAACTGGCCTTTTTTGAAGACGAAACTCCGAAAGACAATGGACAGAAATCAAAACAAAGCTTGGTGAATGGATTCAATGGATTCTCTGATGATGATTTGGATGATGAACAAGGCGGACTCTGAATAGGATATTTAGCTTAAATGAAAGATGTATTAGAAAATTTAGCAATAGTTAGTTTTTATATAGTTATCTTACAATTACAAAAAATGTAGAACAATAAAATCCAATTATTTGTGACATGATTATCCCTTTTGATGTGTTTCTCTTTGTGTTTGTGTATGTGTAGTCCTTGTGTGTGGTTGTGTGTGTGTGTGACATATGTGGAATTTTATTATATTCAATTATCCAATCAGGAAGGGTCTACCATTTATCTTTGATGTCACGTTGCTTTTATTATCGAAAAATAGGATGTTTGTGGGTGGGTGGGATATGTATGTAAAAATAAACATTAGATCCATATCTGTATGTTTTATTAGATTGTATTTTATTGTATAGTACTGTACTGCATGTAGTTTATATTGTTAAGTTGGATAGGCTATCAAAAAAAATTACATTTAATAAAAGAGAAGGAGGATGAGAAGGGATCGTCCTTTCATTATCCTTTGCTTCTCTAATTTGGGAGCCTTCGACACGCTCTCTCAATGGTACGAACCTTCTTTAATCTCGAGTTTAAACCCCGACAGGCACTGGTAAACTCAAGGTTCTCCCTCTTTTTTTTTTCTTTTTTCTTTTCCTCTTTTTCTCAACAATCTATCTTTTATTCCCCATCAACTCTTCCTCTTATACCATTACCTTTTTTATCTTTATTTTGGATTAGCTAGTTGGACCTGTTACTACACTTCAATGCTTTGTCCTTGGATTGTGACAACTACATTATTCTTTATCTCACATTGGTTTATACCACATGCGACTGCTCAATTGATTACACCTGGCTCGATTCAAACTGATGTCCCATGGAAAGCTGGCCATGCTGCAGGTACTTTAATAAATATATTTACTCATATCATACCTAGTTGAATATTTATCGAACCGACTCCTCCCCTTCCCCTTTATTGCTTTAGAGGGGTTGCCTTAGCTCTCTCTACTTCAAACTCAACTTTCGTATCCCTTTTATTATATTTTTTATTTTTATATCATATTATAGTATTTCAAGACCCTTATGTTATTATTTATGGTGGAACTACGGATACTGGTGGAAACAACACTAATGTACAAGGTACAAAGTCAGTTTGGGTGTGGAATTCTCAAAACGGTACTTGGTATAATGCTCGAGCCTTGTCTGAAAACGGTGGCTTCAGTCCTCAAGTCTTTTTTCAGGCCATCTCTCTGCCAAGCTCTGGTCAATCTTTAGCCCTCGCAAGTAATACTACTGGTGGTGGCTCCTTACTACAAAAATTAGACAGTACTGTGTGGGCTTGGAATAGTCCCACTTCAACAAGTAAGTCAAAAAGATATATACACATCAGTACATAGGTAATCTACATATGATCTGCAAATACTCATCGCTTCGTATCTTTTTTTTTCTTCTTACATAGATCCACCTTCACCTGCTTCTGGATACACTATGGCTCTTTTGAACAATACAATCTATACTTATGGTGGGGTATCAGTAGACGCTAATGGAAATCGTATGGCAGGCGCTGTGCTCAATAGTCTCTCCTTCCTTGATGCCAACTCTTTCCTCTGGAGTTCTGGATCCAATGGTCCGGCTGTCACTGATCACTCAACATGTTACATTCCTTCATGCAATTGTTTGGTTACATTTGGTGGGACAGAAACTGGCAATGCGGATCAAGCTTCTCGTGCGGTTTACACTTACGACCTTGGAACACGATCATGGAATCTACAGGTCAACCCTGGCTCTGTCAACGGTGCTATTCCCGGTCCTCGGCGATTACATACTGCAACGTGCCTCAGTGATAGAATGATTGTGTATGGTGGTGGAACAACAGCTCCTTTTGATTCTGATGTCTGGATTTTGGATGCGTCAAAGTACCCTCAGCTTACATGGAACCGTCAAGAAATCGCTAATGCAAGTCTTGGTCCTGGACCGCGAATGGGTCATTCTGCTGTACTTGATGCTACCCTCAGGCGCATCTATATTTTTGGTGGCTGGACCGGTGGATCAAACAACGATCGGAACATGTATATACTCGACATTGAAAAATCAAGCTGGTCAAGTGTCTCGTCCACTGGCGTACCCCCGTCTTCCTCGTCTTCCTCATCTGCAAGCCAAGACGGTGGTGGGTCTACTCCAGTAGGTGCCATTGCTGGTGGTGTTGTAGGCGGTGTACTTGGATTGGCTGTTATTACTCTGGCTGCATTTTTCTTTTTACGGCGGCGAAAACGACAACAACAAGAGCAACAATCTGAAAAGACGCGAATGGAAAAAGACATGGATGACGATCATAGTCAGGATGATTACTACTGGCGGTATGGAAACGGTGTTGCTGGCGATGATAATGGTAATGGCGGCTATGAAGATGATTACCGGACATACTCTCTCAGTGATCCTGCACATTCTGATGCCAACCTTATGACTCCTTATAGCCACAAGCGCGTTTCAAAAGCATGGACCTCCAAAACGGGAACGACAAGCCCTCGTGATTCATTTGCTCTGCGGTCAGAAACTGGCGATGTCCCTTCATCTGTCATGGAAATGATGTCCTCGCCTTCGACTTCTCATCATGATCTAGCATTTTACTACAATAATGGACCTGGATCAAGAAATTCACTACCGACAAGCAAGGTATTGTTGGCACACGACATGGATGGACCTGGCCAAACACCCAATGAATATCTACTCCAAAAACCAAACGAATTTTCGGTACAAGCCTCACAATTTTCAGCTCACAACAATAACAACAAAATTCGAATCAGTCATTACGCATCGTCAAATAGTCCATCCACCGCTACAACCGACGCTGGTGCCCCACTCAGCAGCAGTATGGAGGTTTTACGAAGCATCAAAACGAATGACGGAACTGGGCCGCCTGGATCCCGCAACATCAAGGTCACCCACACATATACATTACACGACAACGACAACAACAACGACAAATCAAACGATCTTCCAGATGGCGACGACGAAGATTATCTTTCTTTGCGCGATGACAGCACGGATACGCCACCTATTCAATACATTCCTGGAGCTAGTAAGCAGTTCAGCATCGCTACTACTGTCACTAACAGTGCACCGTCCCAAAATCAATCCAACACGGCTGTACCTTTGACACATCATCAATATCCATCCTCTAGTGTACCTGTGGCTCAACCAGTCTCTCCGCAACCTATGGGCCATGACGCAAATGACGTCGGTGCGCATGTATCTATTCATAGCTTCCGCCCTCTTAGTCAACATCACCACCGCCACCAACAGCAAGGAGACGGTATTTACGATTCTGTCAGTCCACTGGATCGCCTCACAATTCTGGGACAGGCAAATGATATTTTACATGAAGAACGGACGACCGACTATTTCCCGCGCCGACACGCTGATGAAAACACCAAGACAATGACTCCACCAGCTAACACAGCAAATACAACTATCCCCTCTCCGACAGCCACACCACTACCAACGCCATTATCCAATTTACCTGTAAATTCTCCTGAGGTAACATACTCCTCAACAACACTCACCACATCTACTACGAACGATACAAGCAACAGCACCAATGACGGCTCTGGCGATGAAAACACACAACATCCATCCATTGCCGGCATGCTACCACGGCGTTATAAAGTGGACAACTCGAGATCACCATTGTACGGACCAGCGAACAGCATTCTATTTGTGACCAAAACGGTGACGGATGAAGATTCCTCTACACCAGATGCAGTGGTGAAATCATTTGGCCGCCGTGAAGCATGGGAGCGAGAATGCCGGACTTTGATCAAGCTCAAATCACACCATGTTGTCATCTTGTTGGAAGTATTGACAATCCAGGATGAAAGTCATGTCGCGCCATCACTACCGCCTGCACCTGCGCCTGCATTGATCACACCACAATCATTGAACTCGGCGACATCTGAACAGCATGCACCCCTTGACTCCTCGGATCCTGCAGCGCAAACTCCAGCCAATGGCCTTGAACAAAATGGCGATGATGACTCCATCAAATATGTTACAGTCATGGAACGTTTGGACGAAACCCTATCTACTGCTATTCGACGCGCAAGACCTGCTTCGAACGACCATTCCAAAACAACCACTCCCAGTTGGACGGATCAACACACTATTTCAATTGCTCACGATATCATCGACTGTTTGATTTGGTGCCACCAAAAAGGTAAAACTGAACAAAAACAGGGTTCGATAACATTATTCAATCTTTCTTTTTTTTTTGTTCGTGTACTGTACGTTAGGTGTGGCCTTTTGCGATTTGAAGCCCAGCAATATCATGCACAACATAGATGAACCTTGGAAACTGATAGATTTTGAAGCAAGCCGTACGATTGGCGAAGAGTGTGTAGGCGTGATTACACCTCGGTATTGTCCTCCTGAGGTGGCTCGTGCAACAACCTATGGTTTGGAAGGTGCGAACGGTGTGGTGGCGACAGCCAGTGTGGACTTGTGGGCGCTCGGCTGTGTATTATATGAACTAGAAACGAAACGACCGCTTTTTGCCAGCAGCATCAAAGACGAAACTATCTTACATTTTGTATCCCATCCATCCCCATCAACACCTATTCTCAACAACGGCTTACGATGGAACGATCAGAAAGAATTGGAAATACCTCAGCTGGATCGACATATTCGGAACCCACGTTTACGTCAACTGGTGAAAACTTTACTTGCCCGTGATCCTGCAAAACGAGGAAGCGCTACACAATTATTGGTAAGGAAAAAACAACCAAGTATAATGATGATGTGGATGATGCGTGCTCACGATCTTTTTTTTTTCCATTTTTTCTTCTAATAGTCGAATCCTTACTTTACTGAACCTTAGTGATCTCTCCCTCCTCCTCCATTACTCATTATTTTATTGAACCATAGTTACCCCCCACTTTTCCGTCACTGATTATTTATTGTCACCATTACCTCACTCCTTTAGTTATTCCTCAAAATACACACACACACATTGTAGTACATTTTTTATCTGAATTGTCTTATAGTTTTATTTCATATATCATCAATCCCCTCTCCCCTTATTATATTCTGTCATAATAAAAAATACTTTTTTTTTTGCCTTCTATCATACAATATCTTCTGTACCTTTTATGTTTTATTTTTAGGGTTTATCTTATTGTCTTTATTATTTATTACTACAGTATCCAATTATCGTACCCGAAACTCAAACTTGTTTTTACCTCCAGCTTGTCAACCACCACCAAAAGTCTCGAATCGCTTAATACAGGAGGTTGCCTGCATAGAGACGTACCTTTTATACATCCGTGGCAGGCTAAAATCTATATTCGTTGTATCATATCATACATTCCTACGGTAAAAATCTTTTTGCTTTTTATTCTTATTTTTAGTAAGTCGTCACCTTTGTGACAAATATGTAGAGTTATACTGTTATGTCGTTAGTCGTTGAATGATGACGGTGCTATGATATGCGATGATGGCCCTTTCTACTTTTTATCCCTGCTATGAAAACTAATGACAGCACTTTTTACTTGGCAGCAGGCGATTTATATCGATTGATTTTCTTCATTTTCAGCCGATATGATATGTCATGATATTTACGTAAAAAATAAAAAGGGTTACCATTACACACTGTCATGTAAAGATATTCACGTTCATTCGTTCAACCCTGGCGGGGTTTGAATATTTGTGTGCTGTCAAACAATAAAAAAGTGGGCAGGTGGCCCATCGTTTGGGGGAAAGAAAGGGGGGTCCACGCCACGTCATTTTTATTTTTATATACTTTTGGTACATGAATGTGTCTTGTAAAAGGAAAGATAAAGATATGGCCATCGGGACGAGTCTTTTTTAACTATTTCTTTTTTTTACTTCGATCCGACGCCAAACTACACTAGTGGATCGTGTCCTCGAAAATCCTCGGCAAAAAAAACAACAACACTAAACACTACTTTTTTTTAAATATGCATATATATTACATGATCACCATAATCATCTGCACGCTATTTACCAGGGTAAGATTAGCTTTGTCTATCGCATCTTATTTTTATTAAATCATCCTTTATTGGAACTCGTGCATGTTGCGGAATTTGAAAATACCAGCGCCTGGAAAAATTAGGGCTTAAAAAAAAAAAATTAGCGAGCTCGGTGGGTGAGCCAGCCCATGTGAAGTCATATAAGCGTGTAGTGTAACCTGAGTAAAGCGGAGAGTCTCGGCACTTTACTTGGTTTGACAACATTCATATGCCAGAAAAAAATAATGTCAAGCGATTTGTATTAAAAATGTCAATTTTCGTCACCTAAAAATTTATATAAAAGAAACCTTGCGTTTTCAATTTTTTTTTCCTTCATTCTATATCCAATTTCAAATTCGTTTTATATATAAACAAATCACTTTAACAACCATGAAAATCAATACCGCTATGATGACTCTTCTTGCCCTTGCAAGCTCTCTGGTTCAAGCCATTCCCATTGATAAGCGTGATGCCACTACTACTCCTTATGAAATTACTTCCCCTACTGCCAACTCAACAGTACAAATAAATCAAAAGTAAGCACTTTGGAAGAAAAAACGGACATGCATGAAATTCATTTTTTGTTTCTATAACTTTAGTGCTGTGATTAACTGGAACAAAGGTGCCGACAATTCGCCTATCAACATTGGTCTGATTGCTGGATCCGATACACCTTTATCCTCGAGCAGTATTGTGATTTCAGAAGGAATTAGCGGATCCATCGGTACCGTGGTTTATCCCATCCCTTCTTACCTTGGAAACAGTACGGATGCATGGCGTGTGGCCATCTCGCATGGGTCTGATCCCGTGGTTTATTCTGCTCCATTTTATATTTCAAACCATGGTCCTCAACAAGTACAACAAGAACAACCTTCTTTCACTGCTTCAGCAAGCAATGCTACTTACTCTGCTCAGGCTAGTATTGATATTTTGGGTCCTGATGGCTCCCCCTTACCTAAAGGCGGATCTAGTGATGCCACTTATACTGCTACTGCCTTTGCGGCGACCAATATTTTCGTTTCTCTTGCTGTCTCGAGTTACTTTTTATTGTAGTTCCCTTTTTCCTCCCCTCTCCAATATCATTTTTATAGACTGTATATTCTTCCCTTTATTTTACCCATTCCCAATTTCATTATTTTAGATCACCTCAATTCATTAACCTTGGAATACTATTATACTCTTATTTATTACTTACTATGATCACTATTATATACTATATCTGTAAATGCGCATCTTATTCACTCTCCTTTTATCATATAAATTCATATCCATTTCTATCAAATAAACATTCTGCCCCTCAATTGGAGCTTTTGGAAATCAAAGATTTGAAACCATCATACTAGCTTTTTTTTTTTGGAGGGCTTCTGTGATGGGATGGGGATTAGGGATTTAATTGATAGGATGCCCAACGAAAAATAAGTCGGCATTTCAATTCCAATTGCTTAATTTCTTTTTTCATCTATTTTTTTTCATCTCCTCTTTTTTTTTTTTCTTGTCCTTCTTCCATTGAATCATTGTCATATTGAAATAGTGTTATTTATGGGATTTGTGTTATCTTCGATCAGGGTTTTACAAAGTGCATGGCATTACTCATCATTTTGGTTTCGGGATTGAAGTGGTTTTCTTGATCGTTATTTTGACTTGTCTGACGATGCTGTAGGTGATGTAAAAATATTTCGTGATTAAGATATCTTATTTTTTATATAAAATGCTAGAACTTGTTTGATGAGCTGGATTTATATTGTAGGTAAACCAAAGTGGCGACATGTTGGTTGGATCTAGGTGCGTGCTAGCAAAAGCAACTCGTTTTAGCGTGGTGATTGGCTGGCTGACTGTAGGTGATAGCGAAAGGAAAGCGATTCGGTTTGGCACGGTAGTTGACTGGCTGCCTCTACATGGTCAATATGGTGGTGATAGTATTATTAGTACTGTAGTTCGATATAGAATACTTTTTTTTTGAAATAAAAATATTTTGTGATACAAAGTACTATGCAATGACTTTTGATACAATGGGTGCAGGGTGAAACGGAGTGGGACGATGTAAACAAGGACCTTTCAGGTTAAAGAATCGACCAATGATGATGGTTGGAAATGATGGCCGTGTTTTATTGAAGAATAAATTGATCTAGAAGAGTATTTAATGGCTATTGATACAATGCTGTTACTATTCTTGATTCGCTTGAGCGGCTGTAGGGCTATTGAATGGGCCTCTTTTACTACTCTTACTGGTACGAACGACTATGAGTATGATCACCGATCAGTTTTTATTATTTTTCTTGGATAGGTCGGGTTTTTATTATTTTCACGGGCATGGATAGCTGCGGGTGTGACTTACTGAGCAATCCCTATTATTTTAGCGCTACATAGTACTGGCTAGGACGATTGTATGCGTGCTCTCTGGAAGGGTTTGATTATTTTTAGTGTTATTGCTGGCCAGGATGTCTGCGGAGTGCTCCCTGAACGGTTCCTATTGGCTTTACCAGGTTCCATGACTTTAAGTGCCCACGAGGATATAGAACGTGAGATCAATTGCGGCAAGTGACTGAGTGAGGATGACGATTGAGCGTTGTTTTTTTTAATACTGGTCAGGCAACTACTTTTTTTGTGGATACTCTACGGATATCCAAATAGATTATTTTTTTGTATACTCATGCCAAATATAAAGTCAAACGGACGCCACACCGCAAAAAGCAAAATGTAGGCCTCTGATTGGCCGGTATTACCAAAAATGGGGGTACGCTATATCTCGCCAAGGGGTGATTGTGGCGTTTTCATTATTAATGCAAATATTTTCTACTTGAAAATGTTTTTGCAGTTACATAATCGCAAATAGTACACTTGGAATCAAATTCGTGCACAATAGATGAGAGTGTGTTTGGAAAGACACTTTCACTTTTTGTCGGAGCTTGAATATGCTCAAATAAAATAAAATCCTCCAGATTATTTTTTTGATCTCCAAAAATTA
>JAFHAR010000260.1:0-10473 GCA_019677225.1 Absidia healeyae | reverse complement strand
TAAAAACCCCCCCCCCCCCTTTTTTTTTTTTTTGGAATTGTAGCTTACCTTATCCGGAACGTTGGCATCATAGGCACGTTTGACTATGAGGAAGAAAGAAAAATGCATTTGTAAATTGATTTTCTTGATTTTCCTGATTATTATTATTTTTTCATTCTTACCTGATGGGTATTCTGTAAAGATATTATGAATTGTCTGACTAGTCAAAGTATACTTTACGTCCGAGCCTTCTTGCTGTCCAGGTTTGAGTTCGACCATTCTTGATGATTTCCCTTTCAGACGGCCTTCCCGAGAAATAGAATCCAGTTTGAGTTTTTGCCGATAGCGTTTCACATAAGCACTGGACCAAAATTCTTCTTCAGATACAATTCTACCAGAGACCACCAGTTCCATGTGTAGTTTTTGAAGTTCGCGGCTGTTGGAGATGAGTTCTTTACGATCCTTGAATTCTTGTTTTCGACTTGACGACATTCCTGGTGGGGCAGGGGAGCCAGTGACTGGCGTGGCTGCCGCAGATGTTGGCGTGCTCGTTGCCGTAGATGATGCGCTGCTTGGTGGTTGCAACTGCTGTGGGGTTGATGGTTGTAACTGTGGAGTTGATGCTACAGAGGAGGGACCTAAAGGTGAAGCCGCTGCAGAGGGCGTTCCAGGTGAGCCAGTACCAGCTGTTGGGGTCAAAGGAGCTGGTGTTCCCATAGATGATGCTGATGCCCCCCGTGCTTTAGCCCATAATTCTGTGACTTGAGCCTTGATGCCTTCCCGTTCAATCAAACCTTTATTCGAGATGAAGTGAAAAGTATAGACCTTTGGTTCTGGGTGATTGGTGGTGATCTTGAAAAGAATTTTCGGCGATTCCTTTGGCGTTTGCTGAAGGGCTACATAATATATATATAAAATAAAAATAAAAAGAGTCAGTAAAACATCGCTTCCTTTTTGTTGTGTGTGTTTGCTTTGTTTGTAATCGTTTCTTACAGGCAATAGTGTCGTAATTGATTGAAGGATTGAGTTGGGGTACGCCATTTTGCTGCCAGGCTACGCGTTGAGGAGTGATGAATAGAGATCCTTCCCTTTGTTTGTAGCGAACATTGGAACGCAATAATAATTTTTCATTAGCATTCCACATGATCTAGCAAAGAGGAAGAGTGTGGTTGGAGTGAACAAAGAAAAGGAGAGACAAAAAATAAAAAAAAATAAAAAATCTGGACTCAATTTTTCCACTGTCTGTGTAATTGAAACCCCGCCAGACTGCGATCTGCTACATACAGTACAGTTTACTGACGTTGTTGTCTTGAGTGACTAATATGACGTGTGCCGCAGTATCTGGAGTGCTAGAGACAAAAACCGTAAAAAAAGGGCCATATGATGCTATAAAAACCATTTTACATATTTTTTACTTGTAAAAGCGGACGAAATCTCAACCTTATTTAACCGATGTTTTTGTTACTACTTTTTTCAAATTCCGACGTCACCCATTTTTTTGCGCACAGCTTTCAAAATGATATTGTGTGTTTTATTTATATTCTTACCAAATATCAACACCTATGCTCTCCATCTCATTACCTCGTGTAGCTCGTCATTCGGCTTATCGACCTACTATTCATCAATGCCAATACGCCACGAAGAAATCGGCAGCTTCTAAAATGAATCCTGACGCTGTGGATGTCCCACAAGCTGTTACGGCTATTGAAAGCCATGGAGGTAGGCCATCCTTCTCACCAAATCGAAGCACATATCCAATGCAAAATTGAAAAGTCGACTCCGTTGATCCGTGGCTCTTTGGTTCTACCCAAAAACATCAAACAAGAAGCTACGATTGTGGTATTTGCGACTTGTAAACAGGCGGAAGAAGCTCGAGCTGCGGGTGCTCAATATGTTGGTGGCGAAGAACTGATTAAGCAAGTCCAAAAAGGTGAATTCAAGTTTGACAAGTGTATCTCTACTCCGCAAATGTTTCCTGCTGTTACCAAAATTGCCCAGGTTCTTGGCCCAAAGGGACTGATGCCTACTGTCAAGAAAGGTAACATATATCAGAACTAGGACGATGGTTTATTTTATTTTATTTTTTGTGAATGATGATACTGACCTGATCTTATTTTGAATAGGTACTGTGACGGACGATGTGATGGATATTGTATGGAAATCAAAGAGCTCTTTTGACTTCAAAGGTGACAAATACGGTGTTTTGCATACAAGATATGGGACTTATTTCCAACAAATCAATAGGAATGATGAAAAGTGATACTCTGTTCATACGTATTGTATATTTTTTATAGGCATTGGAAAGGTTGAATTTGAATCAAATGATATTGAAGGAAATTTACAAGCTATTCTTGAAGAATGACGGGTATTTGGCAAGGCAAACAACCTCAAAGGTAAGAAGGATGACGATATAATTTTAGATCAAAAATACTAACCTATTCCTCTCTTGAACTTGTTTTAGCCTTTATTCAGTCCGTCTCCCTCTCCTCTACTCGTGGCCCTGGTATCGCTATAGCCAACGGTGCATCTCTTTAAAAAGATATCCCCCCCCCCTTCTACCTTCCCTTATCCCTCTTTCAATAGCCATTAGTTAACCTCATTTAGATATATAGTAAAATTGATCCAACCCCTTTTATTATTATTTTTATGTATCCCAATTGTTTATTTTTTTATCTTTTTGAATAAAAAAAATTCACTTCTTTATGAATTTTTCTTTGTATGGTAATATGATGTGACAATTTTTTCTGACGGGTCGGAGGTTCAAAGTTTGATCACTTCTCCAGGTAAACAAAAAAAGAGGTGCTCTTCTGTGTATTTTTTTTTTTCGTTACCATCAATGCTACGAACATTATCTAGACGCTTGAATGCCACTCATCGACCCATCTTATATAGCAACCGACGATCTTTGAGTACAAGTGAAGTGGCTGCTTCATCACATGGATTATTACGGCTGAAGGAATACTATGACAGCACTTTGGCCGAAGATCTTATGATATTGGGATACGACCATTCACGCGTGGCACCTTCTACGTCCAAATACCCTGATCTGGAAGTTCAAATCGATCGTGCCTTACAGTCGAAAGGTGAACAACAACAGCAACAAGATAACACAACAGCAGCAGACGCCACAACACCATATGTTACTCGTACTCGGAAAGGTGGTAAACCTGTCAAACCCATTACACCTTTGAAAAGTGCCAATGTGGTTCCTCATCTGGACAAGATTACCTTACATGCTATGATCAAGGATGCTATTGGAAACAAGAGTAATTTATTATCAGCTTTTATGGCCTTCCAAAGTATCACTGGTATCCGCCCTGAAGTGGTCTATGCTCGAACCTCTGTTGCCAATTGGAAACTTCGGTAAAGTTGGGTTGGGTTGGGTTTGTTATATTATATCATCATATGAAAATGGTAAAAAGTACTGATTTTTGTTTTGTTTTGTTTCTTGATTGTTTGTTATAGGGAAGGTATGCCTATTGGTGTCAAAGTGACCTTACGTGGTGAAGAAATGTATCAATTCATGGACAAATTAGTGGAAATTGTATTACCTCGATTGAAAGAATGGCCTGGTATGTCTATAACAGCTGGTGATGGAAATGGAAATGTGGCTATTGGATTCCCTCCTTCTGCATTGGCTCTCTTCCCTGAAATCGAAAGCTCCTTCGATGTTTACCCCAAAATGACTGGATTCGATGTGACATTCAATACTAGTGCCTTTACAAACACCGATGGACGACTTTTATTATCAGGATTCTCGGTCCCCTTCACCAAAACCAAATAGATTCATTTTGTATACTTCATTTTTTTTTTTTTACTTCTCTCTCGCCCCTCCCCCTTTTATTCATATTTTAGTTTATTTTACACACATACATACACACACAATTTTAGTTAGTCTAGACTTTTTATCATACTTTTATTCTTGTATCTTCAATAAAAATACTCCTAACAACATCTGGTGCATCGACAACTACAAACAACAAATGACTTTAAATCTTACTTGGCTTTACAACTGACAGAAATGGACTTTTCTTCACGTATGCTTCTTGCTGATATGGCTATGGACGATCTATTTGGCAATTCTACAAGCTTATTTAATCCTACAAACTCTGCTGCTACTACTGAAGAAACGTTTATGCCTGCTTGGGGTGCAAAGTAAGTGTTTATCAGGTATCATTGAAGGAAAAAAAGGGGGTACAGTATACTTTGTAAGTTAAAGATGATGGGCTTTTGGGATATATATAGGGATGGGATGGTGCCTTTACTTTGTTTGGGTCACATGTGTGCTTCTAAGAATGGTGCTTGGACGAAAATGGCGATTTCTATAATCTGGGGCGTTTTATACATATAAAAGATCAATGAAGAATCCGACAGGGAAATTGAATGTACGCGGAGATACCAAGTCTGCTCGATCATGTTGCTATACTGGGGAACTGGGGAAATGACGGTAAGATGGAAACCAGAATAATGATTTTATATTTTGTAACTGATTTATTTTATTATTATTATATAGCCTGGACCTATCAAGGATTGTATCGAATGCTGGTGAAAATGTGACTGAAACGATTCACTCCAACATCAAGAAATTACAAGTAGAATAGCTTTAGTGGCCCAATCTTAGCTTTAGTTATCGTATATATTATTATTTTTTATCTTCATCCTTACTTGAATAAAAATATTTACATGTTATATTTATTACACTGGAAAATTATGTGTTTATCGTGTTTGTGTTGTGGCGTTTTATAGGCATGATATGATATGATTTGATATGATCGGCCTTTTGAAAAGGAAAATTACCACGAAGAAGCCAGCCAAGGCGCTTTAATATTATATGTTTTATTAATAATGGAATAAAAGACTCTTCTCCCTTGAACAATAAACACAGGCTTGTCATTCCTGTCTTGATACTGGATTTCCTATCAAAAATTGACACTGTCCCAATTTCAAGTTCAAAAACATTATGCGTGTTTTGTGACGGAGATTTCTTTATTTTAAAAGTCAGCGTTTTGTTAAAATACCTCTTTTTTTTTTCTCTGGACCTTCTTTAACACATTTCCTTAATTGTCATTGATTTCACTATTTTACACTATTATATACACGACAGAAAAGATTAAGGATTGCCTTTTTGACCTCTCAACAACAAACGCCTTTTCCACCTGCTACTTTTTTGCAGAAGATGACCGACAATCAACGACCTGCTTCACCACCAGCAACACCCCTTCTTTACTCCTCCGATTCTTACACTCCTTCCACACCATCACCATCATCTTCTTATGCATCTTTTACGACATCTACCTCAACAAGGAGCCTTGGACCCAAACTATCAAAATCGACATGTATCGCAAGTGAAAATATTCAAGTCATGGTGCGCTGTCGTCCTCCGTCTGATATGGAAACTCAAGATCATGAGCAAGATTGCTGGGTGTTGATGCCTGAAAAAGGTACTGTCAAGCTGGATGAATCGAATGGAACTATATTTGAATACGGTAAGATTGATACTACTATGTTACTGTGGACTGATACATACCCCCCTTTTTATCTGGCTCTACCCCCTTACGTCCCCTCTATTATTTGTTTATTTATTTATTTATTTATTTTAGATAGGGTATTCAAAGGTACTGATAACGCTGAAATCTATGAATCTGGTATACAAAAGCTGGTCAGGTAAGCGAAGTATAGAAGCCTTCTATATATAATTGACATACATGATTTGATTAGGTCTATTATGGAAGGTTACAATGGTAAGTACTGTGCTATGAAGATTCATCACTATTTTTCAAACACCAAAAGAAAATCTTATCTATTATTTATCTAGGGACTGTATTTGCATATGGACAAACTGCTAGTGGAAAAACCTATGTAATTACACTGTATACATATCAAACATATTCAAATCTACTCACTTTTTCCGTTTATGTATATCATTTAGACAATGGTAGGCTGGGGATATCGGAAACGTCAAAAAAGGATGTCATATTCAACCCTCTATATTGGTGTGCCGTATTATTTTTTTTAGACTGGTAGGTCAAATTGACCTTTACATTGTTGTTACTTACCTTTATCTTTATTTTCATTATAGGAACTAGCGAACAACCTGGGGTGATGCCTAAAGCTGTGGAAGACGTTTTTACTTATATTGAAGAAGAGGTACGTTGGTAAAAATGCACACACACACACACATATATATATATATATATATATGAAGAATACTGATCTAATTATTCATAAAAACAACTCTTTTCTTAGGCAATTGACCGTGAATTCTTATTACAAGTATCATACATGGAAATATACAATGAAAAGATCAACGACTTACTGAACACTGGGGAAAACTCGACTGGTTTATCTATTCGTACAACACATGGACAGGTAAAAATAGACTACTTTATTTGTTTGTTGTTTTGATTTGGAAAGGAACACTCATCTAGATTTATACTATTACAGGACTATGTGGAAAATCTAAGTGCCATGGCTGTGACAACTCCTGATGAAGTGATGAACTATATCAGGCTTGGTGAAGGTAAACCAATGAAATCAATCAATGGATGGTCTGAAAATGTAAATCTATCTTACCAGGACGGCGGCATACAAGCGAAACCGATTTCAACATATACAGTAGTCGCTCTCACACAATCTTCCAACTGGTAATTAAACAATAGAGTCAAATCCCTCAATATCATTATGATCAGATGACATTGTTTATCTTTTTTTTTTTTAGATTATTGAAAGCAAACCAAAAATGTCTTCTTTGTCTTCGGTGCAAACTTCTCGATTGGTAGGTGTGGGAAAAAACAAACGCATAATGATACAAATGACTTGACATACTATGATTTTTTGATAGAATTTGATCGATTTGGCGGGATCTGAAAAGGTGGCGGCAAACACTGAGCGTCGTCAAGAAGGGTCGTTCATCAATAAAAGGTATGGGGCATGAAAAAAAATACATATTTGGCTCCCGTGGCCTCTGACAATTTGTTTATTTATATAGTTTATTGACCTTGGGCAAAGTGATCACGCAATTGAATGAAGGGTATGAAAAATTTGAAAGTAGTGACTAGATGATTTGACTGTTTCATTTTTTATTCAGGGCAAAACATATACCATACCGGGACTCCAAGCTGACAAGAATTCTTAGTGCGTCTCTCTCTGGAAATGATCGAGTGGCTGTTATTTGTACCATCAACCCTGCTTGGAAATCAAAAGACGAATCAATAAATACTCTTCGATTTGCTCAAGGTGTGAAAAAAGTTTGCATCAATCCCAAAATCACTCAGGTAAGAAGATCATGTATAAAAGAATGATATCAAACTTTTTGTTTATTTTTCTATAGATTGCTCAAAACTCTCGGCTACAAAATTACAAGGAACAAATCGTGGAGCTTGAAATTCAAATGCAAAGAAAAACTAAGGTAAAAAAAAAGGGCCCCTTTCCCACACACTCAATATCATTCTTTTTTCCTTACCCTTTTTTCTTTTTCTTTTTCTTTTTTACAAAAATGACTGACGACACATTCCATCCCCATTTATTCTCAAACTCCCAGCAAGAAGCCGAAACAAAAGAAAGGTAAGTATAATACTCTTTTATTTACCAGAACTGACCTTTTACTTTTCTCTTCTCTTTTTTATAGATTATCTCATCTACTCAGTTTAATCCTTACAAGCTCAAAAGCAACACAGAACAATACAGTAAGTAGTAAAAACCAAAAAAAAAACTTTTATGGAATGAATCGAATACCGACCTTTTGTATTTGTACTATCATTAGACAAGCCAACTAGCAGAAACGATAGCAAATCCTGAACTTTTACTCAACGGCAGCATCGGCGACGTGGTGAAGGAATGTGAACAGCACTTATCAGCATCATTTGACAAACACCAAGATGAAATCAAACGGAAGGATCAATATATACACCAAATAGAAGACCGATTTGTCCAATGTCAAAAGAGTGTGGAAGAAAAATCGATTGTGATTGAAGAATTACAAATGACCATACAAGACTACCATGGCATCAACGAGGATCTACAATCACAATTGGAAAAGTATCGGAACAGCTTTATGGAAGTCAACAAACGATGGAATAGTCTCGAATCCTCTATCAATGATTACAAAGAACGTTTGGTCATCTCTGAAGGTAAAGTGACTATGCTGGAAGCTCATCAAAAAGCAGACGATCATATCAAAAAGCAACTTGAACAACAGCTGAACGACTGCAAGGCGGAAATCGAACAACGGCTACAAGATGAAGGATTAATTGGGATGGTACAATCACTACGCGATGAACTGGATGACGATGACCTTGACGAAGGCTCTGACAAGAAGAACGAACATTTGGAAGAACTGGATCAATTAGTGGGTGGCTCTATGGATGGAAATAGTATGCGTCAAGGGAAAAAGGATGATTGCGATCAACAACTATTGGCGGATTTGAAAAACCAACTTCACCAAATGAAATTAGAATCCGAACAACAACAACAGGACTATATGATGGAATTGGAAAAGGAACGGGAACAAAGCAGCATCTGTCGAACCAAAATCTATCAAGTACAGGCCAAGTTGGATGAAGTGGAAACAGCATTGAAACAAGCAAAGATTGATGAAGTGGAACACGCGTTGAATTTGGCGAAATTGAATCAGGTCGAGGAGGATGCGACAAAAAAATCGAGCAACACCGCGGCACCAGCAACACCACAATTATCAGCAACAACTCTACCGCCACTAACATCATCTGAATCTGAATCTGAATCGGCTCCTTCTGGTACCAGGTTAATTCGTTCTACCACTCGTTGTTTATACCTGGATCATGGTGCTTGGGTACTACTTGTGGCTTTTGCATTTTGGCTATTTGTGTGAATGGATCTCTCAGATTAGAACCCCCTTCCCTCTCCGTTTTTTTTTTTTTTGCTTTAGTATACTTTATTTATACTCTTTACATTCTTGTAGTCACTTATTAGTCAATTATCTCATTAGTATTTTTATTTATTTATTCCCCGCTCCTCTACATATATCATTTTTTTGCTGTATATACTACCATTACTTTTTTTTTATCATGTCAATAAAATATTATTTTATACTATTCTTTATTTTGTAGCCTTCTGATTTTTTGAATGAAACGAAAATTGTGTGTTAATGCAGGGCGTCTCGGAATCGGTGGTCTTATGTTTTTTTTACGTGCTATGATGAATCGAGTTCACTGTATCTGTTAGTTCTGAATGCAATACCAGGTTGGTTGGAGAGCAGGTAAGTAATAAATTATATCATTGTACTCTACATACTGTAGTGACAGGGTCTGGTACGAATGATTGAATATAATTTGGCTTGCGCAGGCTACGTCTAACTGATTTGGTCCAGAATTCATTTTTCAACTGTAGAGCTCCATCCAAATATTGTATTTTGACTTTTTTCTTCTTCTTCTCTTGGCTCTTACCCACTTAACAAAAAAAAAAAAAAATTACTCAGGGATTCTTCGCTCGGATTCGTGTCCAAGAAACTATACTGGGCATTTGGGCAGTCTGTCATCGCCCGATAGGCTAAATCTCAACTCCGCTTCGCTTCCTTTTTTGGTAAACAGACGTAGCGCATTGCTTTAATACATTTTTCTTCGGGTTAGAGAATATATCATGTTGGAAAAACAAACCTAGCGCAGGTTATGCCTTGCATACAACGGGGCTTAAATGACTAAAAAAAAAAGAGAGAGTTGTATCATAGGTTATCAAAAAGTTTAATAAAATAATGGAGATCATGTTAATCCAAAAAAACTGCATGAACTATTTTTGTGAAAAATAACAATAAACAGAATAGTCTTCGCTGTCAGATAGAAACTTGACCCCTATTTTTAACATCGACCTCCTTATAACTCAACATCAACCTTATAATATTTTAAATAAATGGTTTTTTTTATAAAACCAACTCAAGTCATAGTACTTATTTTTATTATTGTGTCATCTATACACATTTTTACTCGATTGAGCCGTATCAGATCAATACTTCTTTTATTTTCTTTACTTTAGTTTATATCTTTATATAGGCAAACATCGAGTTGAACTACTCTTTAACAAGTTCTGGTGCTCACTACTTTTTTAAAAAAAACTACTTTACCGAGTCATACACTGGTAATCATACATTTGGTACTAATAATCAATACTCAAGTATATTGCAAACTCCGATTTTGTCGAGGACAAAATATAAAGTTTCAAAACCCGACTCTGCAAGTCAATTACACATACAAGAAGACCATTCTTCAAGAAATAACCACTATATCTTGTACTATTTGGTGGTGATCATCAACTACAAGACCTAAAAACAATAAAAACACACACAGCTCACTGTTACAAAACTCAAAAATAGCCGTAACAACTCAATGTTACACAGTTTAAAAATAGTCGTAACCGTAAAATATATTACCCGTAAAGAAATATTGAAAAAAATAAATGCCGGGACTGAGAATCGAACTCAGGTCAGTGCTGCCACAAAGCAATGTACTGCCACTATACTATCCC
>JAFHAR010000026.1:0-10303 GCA_019677225.1 Absidia healeyae | reverse complement strand
AGGGGGGGGGGAGCTTTTTTTTTTTTTGCATGAAAAAGAAATTTGGGCGCAGTTTGAAGGCGGAGTTACTGTGAACTTTTATTCCTTTCCGTGGGTTGGGAGTTTACAGCCAGAGTCATTTTTGTAAAGGTGGTATTTGGGGCGCAAGAGGTAAAAAAAAAATCATGATAATGGGAACTGACATCGCCGTATATTGACGTTGCCGCCTTGAATCAATAACAAAATTGGACTGTCGATGCTATCCTAGTATTTCATATTGAAGTAGACTATTTTGCAGATTTTTCTATAAGACCTCTAAAACAGTATCACACACACACACCTGCAGTGATATAAAGAGCATATAAGAAGAAAGACATATAAAAAAACACAAGAGAAGATGTATAAAAAACATAAGAGAAGGCATAAAAAACGTAAGATGACATATAAAAAACATAAGACGACATATAAAAAACATGAGAAGACATATAAAAAACATAATAGAAGACAGAAAAATCATAAAAAGACATATAAAAAAGATCAAATCATCATTTATTAAACATCAAAAAATAAAATACTGAGAAATATGTACACAACAAGCAACTGTACAAAAAAAAAACTAAAAAAAAAAACTAACTAATCTATTGATAATCTACGTATAAACTGAAGCCATTCACTAGATCATGCACATAACATGTCAATGTTTCATTCAATCGCACCATTTTGTCTTGCCATTTTGAGTTTGTAAGAGGCGTAGAACACCAAAGTGAGATAGGTTGCAACATAATCCTTGATCATAAAGAGAATTCCACTGTTGAAGAAACCTTTGGTGATTTGAGCCTTCATTCCCTATAAAACAATTGCAGTCATATGTATAAAAGAGTCAAAACATAATCCCACCACCTTCCATTTTTTTATAATGTATATTTCCACTTACCTTATAGAGTCCAGAGAGACCTTCTTTTTCGACGACTTGCTTTAGTAATACCAGCATTCCAGTGGGTTTTTGTTGTATTTGTTCGTCTTCTGCATCCATTTTTGATTTCCCTTTGATATCGCCATCGTTGTTGGTTTTCTTGGAAGAGGCACCGACCATATTAGCACGGATGAAGATGAATGGATAAGTGATCATGGTGGCAACACTTTTAGCAAGAGCAGAGAATAAGAATGTTTGTAAGCTGGTGAGTGTTGTCTTGTTGTTGGCGCGCAAATACAGTGCCTTGAGCTTTTCAAATACAAAATAGGTGATAGAGGGGTTGGAGACCAAAACAATGGATGCCCTATAACCTATAGCAAATGAATTGAAAATAGATGATTAGTTTTTAGCTTTATACACGGCATCAAGCCATAGCTACCATCACCACCACCACCCTACCCCTTTTTCATACCTGTCCAAAATCCGGTGATTGACTTCTCATCATATATGTCCTTGGCGATATCCATAAACGATTGCTTGTGTTGCCCGTTGTTTGTTTGGAGCCGTGTTGTGATGTTAGATACCGGAGAGGTAAAGAATCTTGAGATCAGCGCGGCCTCAGCACCCAAAAACAGTTCTTGATACACATTCAGAGCAGCCGACTGTTTTCCCATGGAGGTATTCATTTTTTCTTGTACATTCCGAAGAGCAGTATAGCAATAAAAGTAGATAAAGCTTGATAAAAGTGTTGCAGCAGTATCAGCACCTAAACCCCTATACAATCCTTTGATACCGCCTTGGTCATATATTTGTCGAATCATTGCTGCTAGTCCACCTTGATTAATTTTTCGTTTGCTGTCGGAAATGGTGCCACCGATTTTGTTGTCGTCGCCATCTTTTTGTTTTTTCTCTAATTGGAGTCTAGTTGTTGCACTATAAATATATACATATATAATAAAAGTGTTGGCGAATAGCTTAAAACAATAACTGTGTCTGCCATTTCTTTGTCCAAATAACTTACATATCAATCGGATAAATAATCAAATTACTGAGGATACTGGCCACTGCACCTGATATAGCGTGACCAACTGGTGGAAGTTTGTATTGTTCAAAAGGCAAGACCCCATCCTTTGTTGAGCCCATTCTTCAACAGATAAAATAGATAAAGAGATAAAGAAGAAGTAAAAAAATGGACAAGGGTTGAAAGATTTCGCAGCGGAGGGGAAAAATACAAATAATAATCACATGAAGCTTATAGCAATACTATTCAAATTAAATGTCCGCCTGAAGTTATTTTATCATAAAAAACATTGGTGTGCATCATATTTTTACTGGCTTTTGGGAATTACCTAGATCTAAGTCTAAAACATCGTGATAATAAATATAATATGATAGCATACAAATTTGATACGCACAATACCATATATCATCCCGTCCGCTTTTTACGTCACTATGACAATATGTTTGGTGTTGTATCAATAAATATACTGTGACATTATACATATTAGTACTATGATATGAGCTGATGAGATAAGATATCATATTCATTCGGAATTTAAATACCTGTACTGCATGATCATTACTACATTTGGTACCTTAATTGTTACGTGAGATCGAGGACCCTTTTCTTCTTTATCAACAAAGTAAGGTGACGATGATGACAACTTTTGTATGCTTTGTTGTCTTCTCGTTCTATTTTAAAGCGGCGTTTACTATTAAACGGCATGGGCGCGACTTTAGCAAAGAAAAAAAAACATGTCGGTTTTTTTTCTCAGGCTACCTGTTGAAAGTTTTCAGTTGGGCAGAAATTTAATTCTTTGGTAAGAAAATGGGTTGAGAAATTAGGAATAAGTAGTCCTGGGGGAACATAATATAATATCCATTCTATGCAATTCTGATCATATGTTGTAGCTGGTAATAGTAATTTAAGTGATATGAATATATATAAAAAGAATGATATACTCATTTCTTTGAAGTCGCCGTTCCTTCCCCTGTTTTTATTTTAATCTCCGCCGTATTTTATCAAAATCCAAAACCGGAGTTTAAAAAATGTACGGCATTTTTTAGACTCCGTCTGACAGTATTAATTACTATATTTTCTCCTTCCCCTTTTTTATTTTTGCGGTATCCGCCGCGCAATTCGGTTATATCGAAGCTTACAGTGGATGACAGTGACCGTACTACTTCCTACATACAATTTGTATATAAAAAAGGTAAATTGAACAGAAAAATTGAAAAAGGAACAACTCAATAGACTTTTCATTTTCTTATTATTGCAAGACAACGTTGCATGCAAGTGGTGCTCGCTCTTGATTGGAAAAAGATGGATTACTACAAGCTTTTTCAAGCAGAGCTGAGTCTGGAGGATTTAACCAAGTAAGTTGTCACCATTGAACGAAAATGTATACACTGATTTACTTTATTATTATCATTATTTTAGGTCACGAAGAAACGCATCTGGAACAAATTGGTGAAACTTTTGAATTCGTCCCCACTTGTACCAATAATGCTTATATCTTGAAGGACTATATACACGGAACTTGGTATGCTAAAAAATTACTACAATGGCAAAGTAACCTATTCATTATGCTTTTATTTATCTATTTGTAGATTGGGCAGGAAGAAGAAACCATGCAGGGCAAAGAATTGAACCCACCAGATGAATTACTAGGTCCTGTAAGTAACTCCAATGCGTGTGTACAAGCGGGCAAATGACATTACGGTATTAGAAATACTGATCAGTATGTGTTTTTTTCTTTCTATACGACTTACACAAGGCTTCAACACTGGTAGGAAACAATTCAAGACAATGCGACAAAAACAACAATACCCTGCTGCGAATCATCACCATCACCATCACCATCACCGTATTCATTATCTTTCTCAGCATCAACAGACTCAACAGACTCAACAAATATTTACTCCGCTACAACCAAATCATGTATTTTGTCCATCACCTCATCAACAACACTGGTCCTCGGTCGATGATAGACCATTTACACCTGATACATTTGCTGAACTCGCATCTCAAGTTGTGCCGCCATCTGATCGAGATATTGTAGATCATCCTCACCAATGCACCATCTCTGAATTTCATCATGAAAAACAACCACTTGATCACGCTCATTCCAAACCTAACAAGTTATCAAGAATTGGGTGAACCTTATCGATATCTCGGCTGGTAAGAATAAAAAAACAAAAACAAAACAAAATGATGATGGCCTCTTTACTAATGTGTTATTGATTATTTAGACCGAAGAATTCATTTGAACTCGTTGATTCAAGTTCTGTCCTCTCTCTGGCGATATGAATTTGCTTTACGGACGACGATATGGACACGAAAGGGCGCTCAAAATCAAGGTCATTTATACGGTGTTGAAAATACCTTACCAAGGACATCATCAACATCATCGACTTTTTTGGAATGGATGGGCAGCATGAACGTCGACAAGTGGGCCGGGCCGGTACTGTAAGGGACGTGCGTTCATGGCATTCAAATCAAAGATATCTATTCTACGAGGTACGCAAAAAAATAATTGATTCCCCTATCAACTCCGAATAAATCAGTGATTTAATATTGGTATTTGATTAATCTACTTTTATTATAGGATCCGATGTATTGTGTCAATGGACAAACTGCTCTCAACCTTCTCAAGGCAAAATTTTACTCCAATGACATGCGCTTCAAGACCATATTGAATCTAACGATGCTATTTGTATGTGGACGTATTGTGGAAGAGTCAAACCATTCAACGGCAAACTGGATATTACAACACATCTTCCGACTCATTTTGGCGATGAGGTACAACAACATCAACAACAAAATCAACTTACTCAGCATCATCAACAACACTCGTCAGAAATGGTTCCAACATTTGCATCATTACCACTCGTTAAATCTACAACTAGGCAGCATATGCCATCAGCATCATCGCCATCAACAACTTCATCATCATCACCATCTTCTTTAGAACTAGGACCAGCATTCTTATCCTCAACATCAACTTTGTTTTATGCCATGCAAAGATGAACTGGCCTTATCACTCAGCAGCGACCCAAACTTACCCCTTACATCCAATCCATGTTTGCCAACTTTAGTCTTTTAGCTTAGTTTAGATTACAATATGTTATTGTTTATTTTTACTTATCTTATTTATTTTATCTTCCCATCTTCAATCAAATAAAAATTCTTTCTTTTTTTTTATCATTACTATTGTTCATCGTCATTTCATTTCTCTTGTTCGTTAGAAAACTGCCTACCTTTTATGAACTCCTGCACATAGTGATCTATTTGTTTATTATTTGCAACAAAATAAAACCGGAGCCAGCAAGTGCTTCATTAACTAAAACTCGGGTGTGTGTACCAGGCTAGAAACATGATCTCCTTTCATCAGAAGTCTTGCAAAGTGGGTGTACAACGCCAAATTTATATAAAAGATATTACCAAAAAAACGTTTTGTGTCACTTCGCTTTTTTTTCAGTCGATGAGAGGCACCTGGGGCATTTGCTTTTTTGGTGGACGCCACTTGAAAAAAAAGAGGCTCCCGTTCATTTTTTTTTTCTTCTTCTCTTTTTTTTTTATTTTTTTTATTTTTTTTGTATTTCTTTTCCTTTTCCCTCCGCTAGTTGCTCTTTCTTTTTATTTGTTTGTTTGTACTTTTACTTATACCTTGAATACCAACAACATTACCAACTATTTCCCCCCATTCATACTCCTTTTTACTTTTTTGGAACAACGAAACACCATCTTTAGTGATTTATCATACATATCATGTCAAGTCCATTACTTGTAAATACACACCTCAATCGATTACACGGTCGCTGGCAACCTTCTATCAACACAAGCACTATCCGAGAAGAAGACGGGCTCAATAGGCACAGTACAGTCTATGAACAAGATGATAAAAGTGGCAGCAATGACGAAGATGAAGAGGACGATGAAAACGTTGCTTTGGGTCACCTAGGACAACATCGAGCTGGACTACACAACAACACCAACGACAATCAAAGCGATGATGATGAAGACGAAATGGACAATGAAGAAGAAGAAGAAGACGATGAGGAAGAAGATGACGAAGACGCTTTGGCAGCAGACGACGATGATAGCTCCACTTTTACTTCTTCACCAAGTATTCCTGATGAAAATATTGATTTTGACCTGGTCTATACTCTCCATACATTTGAAGCTACTGTTGAAGGTCAAGCGTCTGTTTTGAAAGGTGATTCCCTTACTCTATTGGATGACAGCAATTCTTATTGGTGGCTCGTGAAGGTGTTGAAATCGAATGAAGTTGGGTATATTCCTGCTGAAAACATTGAAGTATGAACCCCCCCCTCATTATCGATCAGGGAAGGCATGATTTACTGATCCTTCTCCTTTTACTTTTATTATTAGACACCATTTGAACGCCTCGCTCGCCTCAACAAGCATAGAAACGTCGAGGTATGAAAAAAAAGGAATATATGACGACTTTACTATTTACTCATTTTGATTTGTCTTATGATCTCTAGGTGACGGCTATCCAACAAGCGACTCATTATATCAACACAGATAGCGAATCATCAACAATGACAAAGGCAACACCAGGTATCACCAAACTACGCAAAAATGTATCCATGTCCAAAGATATCTATTACCAATCACATATTATCCTACTGGGTGACGACGACGAAGAATTGGAAGAAACATATGAAGAATGGGAAGATGATATGGTGGACGAAGATAGCCAAAGCACAATGTTAGCTAGTGAAGACGATCAAGGAACTGGTGAACACGGTTTAGACATCAGTGACACTGAAATGGATCATGATGAAGGCGAGAACGAGGAAATGTTACATACCAGGACCAAAATAACAGACGAGAAAGTGCAGGGACTCTGTGTCAAAACTCCAAATGCCGCAACTAGTGATACCACACAACATACCAACGAAACCGCCAGCACAGCTGCCGTTGATCAACCTAAAAAGACGACGCTGCCAACATCTCCTTCCACAAATACCACCTCCAGCCCAAATTCAACAACAACATCTCTTACAACATCAAATAGTGGTATTCATTCGGCCCAGCCAATCTCTTCTTCTTCTTCACCAAAAGATGGCCGGGACAACAAAAAAAATGGTGGATCCTTCCTACGGTTATTCACTCGAGGAAAACGATACGATGGAAAAAAAGGTGCCGGTGCTCAAACAAATCTTATCGACAACACATCATCCTCCGATCAAGGCTCAACCAACTCATCAACTATCTCCGAAGAAACCGGCGGTCAACAAAAGGACAGCACATCATCTACAACTGCATCAACAGTACCTGTCTCTTCAAGTACGTCATCAATGTCAGCTTTGGATCCTTCAGCAAAGGTCTTGCGTGTCTATGCTGGTAACATCAATGTCAATGCCACCTACAACTCAGTCCTGGTATACGACCACACCAATGCGGAAGCTCTTTTACGACAAGCTTTGGATCGCTTCCATATCTCACAAATTGAAGGCAAGGCCCGTGGCAAACGATCATCTATGACAAGCTCCCCATCTCAATACCCGCATCAACAAAATAGCAGTGGTGTGGAATACTATTTATCTGTGAAACCAATTGATGGAGGTACGTCTATAGAAACAAAGAAAAAAGTGTATGATGTGGCGGTATGATAATTGATTTACTGACCCTTCTTTTTTTATATACAGATGAATTGACGTTACTCCCACAAGACAAGCCTTTGATGATTTACCAATCCTTGACAGCACATTTGACAACACCGATGCCATCCTTATCCAATCTGAAGCAGCAAATCACAAACGTGGAATTCGGGCGTATCGGATCACCAACAAACAACAAAAAGCGAACTGGAACTAAATTTGGCGAAGATTCCATTCGATTCTATTTACACAAACGTATCAAACGGGTAAACGAACAGGATGGTCAACTGTATGTCAAGGTATCGCTTTATCACGATGACGCTAAACGGGATCGAAAAAACAGTGATGCCAAAGACGGAAAACGACGCAGTGCGTCAAACAACAGTGTTGGGGTGTCTTCATCGTCGCTGAACAACAACAACAATAACAACAACAACAACAGTAACAACAATAGCAACAACAGTAACAACAACAACAATACAACCACCCCCAAAACAAGCAACAGTAGCAGCAATGGCGGTGGTCCCTATTCCTCTCTCTCTCCTGGATCATTTTCTATGCGTCGCAAAAAATCAGCTTCATCACCAGGATCGTCAGCAACTTCACCCAAAGCAACAAAGACGAATACATCAACTACATCCTCCCCTACCAATACACAAAGCCAAATTGACAAGTTGATTGCGGTCTCACCAGTGGCTACTGTGGCTGATTTGATTGATATTGCTCTTGAAAAATTCCATCTTCTACAGCAACCTAGATTAGATACTCACTCTGCTCCACGATATCGTATGCTTATAGTGGTGAATAGTCAGGGACCAGGTAATACCTTCGATCACCAAAAAGGAATGATGTTTTACTGAAAAATCGGCTGTTATATTATATAAATTAGAGAAACACCTGAATCCCAATAGCAAGTTAGTGGAAGTTCTACACGATGATACGCATGCCAAAAATACAACGGAAAAACGATTTGTGCTACGGAAAGTTACAACAGTCTCATCACGTTCTGGACACAACATTAGCAGCAGCAGTGGGAAGGATACACGCTCGGTTCAACAACATAATGCCAACAAACCGGTAACCCCTGACGTCAAACTACGCCAACAGCAGCAGCAGCAACAGAAACGAGGTGAAGAACTCGATGCCGTGAGATCAAACACCACTACCTCGCCACTCTTGACACCAATCCCTGTGATGCAACTTGACACCGACGTGGAAATGGTATTACGACGACTGGAGCGAGCGTTAATGACCTATAACCGAAAATCAGCCACCATCGATTCCGTGGCACCACGCCTACAACTTGATCCTCAACAACCCAAACTGGCTGTCATGCGAAATGTCAATCAAGGTGTAGATGTGTATCTTCCTCATGGGATTTTACGAAGCAAACCTTTACCTCCCCAGCAAACGCAGTATGTCCTGATGGCAAATGACAAGAAAAAGGATTCCGCGTGGGACTTGGTCACTCAACGTGTATTGGCATCTTCTCCACCTCCATCCGATTGCAAATCGGCACCACCAGCAACAACATTATCGTCATCACCTGAACTTGTCGCCGATTCGGATTTGAAGGCTCTTATCAAATTCGCCACTCAGTTTTTGGAATCAAAGGAAAAGGCTGGTACTGGATCTTCTGTGGCCAATGATGCAATGGGGAATTTAGCAAACAAGGATGGCGGATTACAACCAAGTTCAAGTCTGTCTAGCTTAGATGAACTGGAGCGTGTAAGTTGGAAAAAAAAATCACAACAACAAACAATAAAAGAATCGCTTTGGTTAACTTTTTGTTTTTTTTATACCGGTGTATATTATTTTTATAATAGGAACTGCAACGTATCATGGCCTCACATACAATCTCCTGATTATTGTTACATGTTACTTTACTAGTCCCTCCTCTCTTTTTTTTGTTTTTGTTTTTGTTTTGTTTTGTTTTGTTTATCTTTCTCTCTCTCTCATCATTCATCCCCTTCTATGACCCCATTGATAGTGTCATCCATTATTTATATCTATTTTTTTTATATATCTTATTTGTTTTATTTCGTTTATCAATTTTTACTCTTGTCCAAATACCTGAATAAAATGCGAACCTTTTATTTTTATATTTGTGTCTTATTGTTTTGTCCTCTTTTTTCTTTTCTTTTCTTTTTTTTTTGGTTGGGTTGGATGAAAAAAATAATAGGAAAAACGAGTTAGGTGGAAAAGCAAAGGATAGGCAGAATTTCCACAGTATAATATGAGCAATAGTATTCATCATAGTGCTTACAGAAAAAAAAAAAAAGCATTAATATTGGAGGGGGGGATGTTGAACCAAGACGACGAAATTGGTTGAAGGATAATGGGAACTTATTGTGCTTTATGGGAGACACTGAACTAAAAAAGAAAGGTGTGATCGTATTAGATAACGCTCATCCCAGTCATATTATGCACCCTAGCTCTGTAGCCTCCAAACATATACACACACAAAACCACATACAACGTCATAAACCCTCAATATCTGGATATTTTAAATTGCTTATTGGAGAAGACATATACATAATAAAGGAGGACTATAAAACTACATGTAATTCAAACATATTATATAGTATCCACTAGGATGGCTGTGACGGCAATTTCTAAGCGGTTTCTATTAGCTTTATCGGGCGCCATGACTTCAAACGACCACGAGGATATAGAACATGTCACTTGCCGCAATTGACAGAGTGAGTGTTTTTGTTTGTTACTGCTCCGATAACTACGTTTTTTGTATATACTCCACGCATATCCATATAGATCATT
>JAFHAR010002599.1:4465-16997 GCA_019677225.1 Absidia healeyae | reverse complement strand
GTGTGTTTGGAAAGACACTTTCACTTTTCGTCGGACCTTGAATATGCTCAAATAAAATAAAATCCTCCAGTATATGTCAGTAAGACGAGGTCAAGCCAGCGAGCACGTTATCGTGTAAGCAAAAACTAAGTTTTGTATACTTCAGTCACCTGGACGTAATGTGTACCACAATCCGCCAACGCACACTCACGAACTGTATTGTGATATTTATGTTTTGTAGAATAAAAATAAAGACAATAGAAATAAGTGAGATTTTTGCTTATCTTTATTTATGACTATATAGATACAGGATTCAAATAAAATAAAATACAAGAGACTATTAATACAAAAGTGATACTCAAAACCAGGTAGTATGTTATGGAATTATTTGTTATGATTGGAATGTCTTGTTAGCACAGTTAGATATGTTCTTGGTCATATAGGGGTAAAATAGGAAACCCGTACCTGAATTTATTTTTAAAGTCTGAATATTTTATCTTCCACGAAGGACAGATAAAATTTAAAGTCCGCTCTGTCATCATAGAGAGCACTTTTTATTCATAATGCGACATGCATTCACACACACACACCCATAACAATAGCATTACACTGAAGACAACTAAAAACCCTCACTACAGTACCAGAGCCACAGGGTCTGGTGAAAATAATAAAAATCGCCCATTCAATATCCCCAGAGCCGTGTACGTCAATAAAAATAACAAAAGCCGCTCAAACAGCACATTCACAACCATCCTAACCAGTGATAACACCGAAAACAATAAAAATCACTCAATCAGTCACCTCCTCCCCACCGCTAGCCAAACCAATAAAAACCGTTCCGTCAACACTCCGCACCTTCCAAGCCAATAGAAACCGTTCCATCAACACCCAACATCCGTCGAAGTCAATAAAAAATAATAACAGTGGTAGTACGACTAGAAGATGTAACTTGTTTATTGATTGAAAAATGCATAAAAAAAGAATGGTACATATAACTAATTGGAAGTAGCTGATTCAGTTGGCGATCGCTTTGTGCCGTGTCAGAAGGCCCACTTACAATATTCGAAAAACCACCACCAGAGAAAACCGGTTGAATGTCAGTCAATCCATCGCCATCGTGGACACAGTTCGAAAGTCACCCCATACCATACGTACCAAACAGGTCCTAATTCGTAAAAAGAAGAGAAGAAAGAATCGCCATCAGTATCAAATGATGGTCCATTTCAAAACACAGTGTTCACAAGCATTACTCTTTACATATAGCTTATTTACTGTTATTTATTGCCTTCTTATTGTTTTTTCTTATCTTTTATATTCTTCAATAAAGCATCCATTAAAAACGTCAGTATAAGTATCCGGTAGACAGTGTTATGTTTATTTTGTTTATTTATTTAGTTTCTATGGTTTCTGATACTGTCCCTGATGCGTACAATTTGATTGATTTTTTTGGCCAATGCCAGCTCGGCTGGCCAACAATTTGGTTGAGAGCGGTATTTAAACGGTCTGTGACCGGAGACTTCACTCCTTTTTTTGGGGGGTTTCGCAACAAAAGATTTTTGATATACAGCTTACTATTTTATTTTTTATTTTTTATTTTTATGGGTCAACATAAAAAGTCGAAATCATGGTCAACCCTCATCTCTCTTCCTGCTATGCTAACCCCATCTTCGTCTTCGAACACACGACAATCCTCTCAGCCAACAACCACAACTAACTCCAACAATGCAGCAGCGAAACAAGAGAACCAACCGACACGCCGGACCAATATACCTCCGTCAACC
Organism: Absidia healeyae; assembly: GCA_019677225.1. Taxonomy (NCBI): domain Eukaryota; kingdom Fungi; phylum Mucoromycota; class Mucoromycetes; order Mucorales; family Cunninghamellaceae; genus Absidia; species Absidia healeyae. Next base: position 15,237 of record JAFHAR010002599.1, on the reverse strand, counting down.
ATCTCTATGAAAAAATCCAACTCGCAGCAACAATATCCATCGCATAGTTACGGTATCAGTAACGGCAACGGCAGTTACAAAAGCAGCAAAAGTGATAATAGCGATGGCAATGACGACGAAATCAACAACAAAAACAAAATCAATGAACTTGACTCTCATGATAAGCATGATGGTGGCATGGGTGGGCTCGGCACTGACATGGCGTTGCATTCACTTCCTTTATTTTATCTTTTCTCGAGCGATGCCTTGGCTGACGAATATGCTAAAGAAGATACCATCATACCGTTTATGGAACCTCCCTCGTTAGCTCTGGATCAGGCGACGTTGATTGCCGGTGTATTGGAGTCTCTTGTGCGTGTGGTGGATGACATCCCGACTGGTATATCGGATGACGATGGGTCTTCAGGAAACGTTACGAATGATACAGAACATGAAGAATGTGATACCGATGGCGATGGCGATGACGATGAAACCATTGAACGAGATGGGGGTGGCATGGGTACTTTTGATATGGATCGTGGCGGAGACAGTGTACATCCAATAGCGGCGATGGATACTTGGAGGGACGACAATAGTGACAACGAAAACGGCATGACATTTGACTCTGGGACATCATCACCTGATAACTTACAGCCGTCGTCCTCTACTGACTCTTCTACAGGACGGCTTCCGTTCACGATACCATACACTGATCAACAACAACACTCATCTCCTACTTCTACTCGACATGCTTATCCAAGGCCATCTACATCGACTCTATCCACCTTCTCATCATCTACTTCAGCATATACCCTTCAAAACAATGACCATCACCACAACCACAACCACAACCATCATTACCACTCTGATTTACTAGCCTGTCCATTTACCATCATCGGATTGGGTTCCTTCAAGGTAGTCCTCTGGCCCTCTGTCTTGGACTCAATCTCGGGAAACCAAGACTTGAATCTGGTAAGAAAAAAAAAGATATAGGCTCAGAGAAATCGTATGGCTAATTATCCGTCTTTTATTCAAAGGTTATCCTTGTCTCTCCAAAATACCCTGATCATGATATTATTGACATTATGTACAAAATGGAAAAATCCTTGAATCACGCCTTTTCCTCTGTGGTTGATGTAAGTCAAAAAAAAAAGGGGGAGGACGACGGGAGTGATGAAGGTGAAATTCGTATTTTATGTAGACTCACTGACTGTCATTGTTTTCATTTTCATTATTTGATAGACGACCATCAATGCTCAACTTATTGGACAACATCTTATTCCTTTGGTTGGAAAGAGTTTTACCGTAGTATAGTATTATCTTACAGTTATTTATTTATTTATTATTTACTTATTTGTCTGTTTATTGATTGATTTTATAACACAATAAAAAATCTCTTGCCTCATATTTACGATTGTCAATTGTCATTTTTGATTGGTTATAGAAATTCAGGCGCGGGAAAAGAAAGATCAGGTTATTCATTGTGTTGGAAGTATTTGTCTCAGGCTGTAACATTGCTGTCACTATACCCTTCATGGACTTCATTTGTTACGATCAGTATTTGATTTATAAATTTGTTTCTGTTGTGTTGTACTATGATAAAATCTGTTGTTTGAATGGCGTTATCTTATATGAAGATATATAATTGGCATTAGACAGAAAGTCATGTTCACTCAGAAAAAGACGTTGCAAATTTGAACGGCGTACCACAAGTTGAATACGGTTTGAAAATGAAATGCTTCCCCGACCGACGACGGAACGAATTTTGATCCCTTGTACTTAAAAGGTCGAGGATGAAGTAGATTATTGGCTAGTCAAAATATGCGCCATAATACTAAACATTTCCAATTGATCCTACTGAGGCCTTTTTTGACTACCTAATAAATACAAATATAAAATGAAAATGGAGAGATGTGTCATTATGTACGACATTTTATATTTTTATATGAGACCTATTATATATAAAAAGGCTGATCTCTTCACCACCATCTTTCATTTTTTGAAACCCCGCTTTCCGAAAAAAAATCTCTGACCCTTCCCTTCCATTTCCGTTCCTTGTTTTTTTTTTTCTTCTACAACTGAAAACATTTTTTTACAATTATATGTCTGTTGCTCCGGCTCCTTCAACAGCAACTGGAGAAAAGGCAGCAAGTGCAACCACGGCGACGATAAAGAATATCAACAATGACACCAAACCTGTAGTATCGAGATCCTCCCTTTTCTCTCTTCCGTACCCTTACAACGCCACACTGTCTTCTTCTATGCTACCAGCTGTTGTACCTTACCCTTCACCGACTAACGCCACGAACCTCCATATCAAACGAAAAAAGGCCAAGGATGCAACGTCTATCGGTGGGTCTACTGCTATCGCACGAACACTGATGCTTCAAGGTCTGTATTTGTTTTATCGCACACCAGTTAAGGTAAGTAACATTCAAAAAAAAATAAGGGAGGGTGGTTGTATTCATTTGCTAACGACACGTTTGGTTTATTCATTGTCATTTGTTTGTAGCTATTTAGACCCCTTCGAGTGGATTACCTGATCATGGCAAGGGCGTTGTTGCCGGTCGATGAAACGTCAAAACGATTCTCTTTTCGATACACTTCTATTGGAATGATCACACATGCTGTCAAGACAAAAGGGGTAAGTTAGATATTTATATACAAGATACTCTCACATATACACATACTGACATATGACTATCTGTTTTCTTTATTTTGTTTTATTTTCATAGTGGAGCTTTTTACCAAAACATGTGTTCCCTCCATTGATTGCCAATACGGTGATTGGTACTATTTTATACACAACTTATATCGCCACACTGCCATTATTTCACCCACCATCAGCATATCAACTCCATCGACCTTTTCCACCACCTCCTTACAGTTCAGTATTTTTAGCAGGATGTTTGGCGGGTGCAGCACAATCAGTGGTGGCAACTCCCCTGGACTCTCTCAAGGTACGATTTGAAGTCAACGATCTCCTCGAAGGAAAACATCGATCGCTTTATCAGTTTGCCAAGACCACATTCAAGGAATTAGGGATGGCTAGTGCCTATAGAGGATTCACATTGACACTGATGCGGGTAAGGAACCAAATATACAATGAAAACTAAACTGGTATGGGGTGATGTTGTTGACTCTTCTTATTTTATAGGATTCTCTTGCTTGTGGTTTATTTTTTGCGACATTCGAATGGGTAAAACAACAAGGCTATTACTATTATCTGGATGAAATGTACGGTCTACATGTGGTCTCATCGAAAACACTTCAAGATTTGGAATCATCGTGGAAAAAGGATATTAGCGACATTATACATCACACTCACCTTGATGGACAGGATACGACAAGTGACTTACCGACTTCCTCACCTCCTCAGACTTTGAAAATAGAACGACCTCCGTTGATGCTGGAACCTATGTTTGTTATATTGGCCGGAGCAGCAGCCGCAGTGGTAAGATACACTCCATCACCCCACCCCCATCCCAACACAAAATGTAGTGAAGCATAGATGTATAGCTAATCACTTTTTTTTTTGCTTTTTTTTTTTGCTAGGCATATCAGCTGATCGATCATCCTTTCTCCAAAATCCAAAGTATTTTTTATATCGAAGAAGAGCAGTCGGAATTCTCCAACAAGTCAAAAAGGGAACCTGTCAATGAACTCTACCGTCGAACGTGGGAACAATGCAAACGCAACGTACGGTCCAATGGTGGCAGCTGGATGAAATTTTTGTATCAAGAATTTGGTAGTACGGTGATGAAGGTGGTACCAGCAACAAGTGTTGGCTTTTTGGTTTTTGAATTGGTCAAGCGTGAAGTGGATTTTAGAAGCATAGACTTTGATCCTTTCAACTCTATCAACCAAACGGTTCTGGATGATGTTGGCGACGACTGATTTATTATTATTACTATAGATATTTTAGATTTTTTTTGAACCTATTTTTTTTTTTGAACTCATTCTTTGTACTTTATTCATCGGATTCATGTCATACCCCTCTTCCTCCCACACACACACACACACTGGTCTCACTCTTTGTCCTTTATATTACGATTTATTATCTCATCCTTCTGTATATATTTTATTTTATCACTATTATCATTATTGTCGATGCTTATTGAATGTGTGTATATTTGAAACAAAAATAAAATCAATCATTGTGTAGTATTTGTCTTGAATTGTCTTCTTGTAGTGTTTGTCTTGTTATCTTATGTACTTATCATAGCCTTATGTTGTCTTCTTGTAGTATTTGTTTTGTATTGTTTTTTTTAGTCTTCGTCTTATGATGTTTTATTGTCGTGGTTTTTGGTTAGCATGATGGTTGTGGAATGATTATGGATATGATATTTACTTGTCCGCAGAATGGGGTGAAGTGGCACAATCGAATCCTATGAGCTATGGCATAAATAGCTATCATGCGACAATATTTCTTGATTTGGAAGTAACACAGTACTTTGTTGATCAGGCTTTGATTCAATACGATAGAGCGATCTTCTGGAAGGTTATCCTGGTGACAATATACATATATATATAGGTATTTTTCTTTTATATATGATATTCTAATTTGTGTAAAAAAACAAAAAACACCAAAAACAGTGTTACCCACTAATAACCAAATTAGCCGTAACAACAAATCTCTTTTCAGCTTTATCATTTTTATTTGAATATATAAATTCTTTTATTTTGACTATAAGTCTTATTTTATTCAAGCATACATAACATATTTCAAGTTCCGCGTCGAGGACAAAATAATTCAAACGCAGACAAATTACAAAATACCAAGAACACAGTGTTAACAAAAATTAGCCGTAACAGCCGAAAAAGATACAAAAACATACACAACTCACTGTTAGAAAACTCAAAAATAGCCGTAACAGACCACATCTTCGCGTTTGCAACTCCGCCGCATCGTTGATGAGCGCAAAAAGATGTCTTCGTGCGGATTCGAACCGCAGACCGTCTGTGTGTTAGACAGACGTGATAACCAACTACACCACGAAGACCGATTTTTTTTTTAATTGAAAGGTACTCCAAGAATATATATTGAAGATTTTCAATCCGATCTAGGTAGTTTTCCATCACAATTAAAGTATAGAGGTTTGAATATGCCCAATCATAGTGTACACATCATCACCGCCTTCCCTATCGAAATTGATTACTGAAAAAAAAGCGCCTTTCCTGACCACATTGCATTGAATGGACGAAAACACCAACTGAAGAAAATAAAAAAACTTGATGCATAACTACACAGAACCTCAGTATCTCTGGAAGCCATTGAAACAACAAAAAATAAAATAGCCGCCCAAATCAGTAAATGATAGATAATAAAAGAACCATCCAGACAACATCCCTATTTGACCCCACACCATCATACATAAAAAGACTACTTCATACAAAAAAAGATTTTCAACACGTCAATTTTTATTGTAACACATCATTCAAACACAACAAACATCAATAATAATCAATATAAAGGGGAGAGGGGAGATGTTGTAAAAAAAAAAAAGAAGGGGTGGGGAGAGATAACACTTGACGGTAATGAGTGTGAGGGGGAGTAAATATAAACCAAGTAACTAATAAAAAAAAAAAGGAATTCATAGAGGAAGAGACTGGCGATCGATATACAGTGGAGCATCCATCACCATGTCGTGCCCTTGAAGTGAAAACCCGCCACCGCGTTTCCAGTGCCCATGTCGATCAAAAGCACCGAAAGCCCGTAACCGAATATCCAGACCATCCGCATACATACAGACCCATAATAACCAAGTGCAGCCAAGTGGATTGAGTTGCCAATTCAAATAATCATAGGTGGCAATCGCATCTGTTGAATTAACTTGCGCGGGAGAAGAAGATCGAAATGTATCCATATTCAATTGACGCTGTATGTGTTCAGAGGTGTATCGGAGAGTGGCGTCTTGAATGTATCGCATGTATATATTCCAAGTCGCATAGACAATAACTAGAGGAGCATAAGCAAAAATAAATAAATAATCATAATAGTGAATTGGAGGTCATGTTGAACAAGTACATAAAGTGAAGCTAGCTTTAACTTACAGATAGCCATTAGGACGTCAATAGTATAGTGGAAGTGAGTTGCAATGATCATCAACATGCCAGCCAGTGCCAATGCGTAAAGAATCCAAGAATAAACAATCCGCATCCTAGAATGAATCCGCCACACCATTACACAAGACATCATTGCAGAGGTATGGCCTGAAAAGATTTGATCAGTACATGGGTTGATGGATCCGCCAATCATTTGAAAAAGATAACCAAATCGTTCGCCAGCCGAGCCATTGAGTGTAATCCGAGATACTTGACAATATGCAACAAGAGGAGAAGGTAACGTCGTCACCACCAGAGAAATGCCACGGAAGACATAGATAAAGCCAGAGATGACTAGCCATCGCCGTAATACAATCCAGCGCGTTGACCAATCTGGAGACTGAAGGGCAAACAATACTATGGTATACAGAAGACAAGTAGTCAAGAAGTAGTTGACAATACGATAGTCATACACATAAGGCAGACCATCGTGTAGTAAGTCACCCAAAGGATACTATATAAAAAAGAGATTGATGAGAAGCAAAAAAATAAAAAATAAAATAAAAAATCTTTGCGGATTTTAAAATTTTCACGAGGCGTACATGAGAATCATATTGGGCATTGTACCTAGCCTCACTGAGCTGCGTTAAAAAGGATTCAATTAGGCCACAGCACATGAAGAAGAAAACCGACATAGCGAGTCTCAAAAAATCATGATTTGCAAAAATTTGAATGCAATCATTGATAGTATGTGCTGTAGTTGGAGGTTGTAGCCTTAGATCAATTCCACAAATAGACTGGGAACTATCCGCCCAAGGTGATATGGTGGTAGTACCAGACTCTTTACTTTTATGCCCAGTGATATCCGAAGATAAAAAAATAGATGACAAGTTTACCATTAAAAAAAAAACAATCTAATGATATAAGTTATTGAAGAAGAAAGAAAGTAAGTGATCACACCAACATATCAAGAGTCAAAAACCATAAATATATAAAAAGGAGAGATGATCATAATAGTAATTCAAACCATCTATGAATGTTTTGGGTGGAAAAAAAATTCATTTTTATTGACACAACATAATAATAAAAAGATAAAATGCATAATAAAAATAAAACTAAACTACTAAACTAAACTAAACTACAAATCTAAAGTGAGATAAACTATTTCTTCCATTTTCGGGCGGCCACAAACCAATTCAACGGATTCCTGACAGACAAATCAAACGGAGTAAATTCAAAGTCAGGTAAGTACTTCTTTAACTTGTCGTCGCCAGTCGCCTTCTTGAATTGTCCATCAGCACGAGACGTATCACACTGTATACAATAATATGAATAAAAGTAATCAAGCACATTTCAGCATCCAAGTCACATCACATGTATATCATAAGTACTTACGGAGTATTCACCTTTAAATCCAACAGTCTTGATAATAGCATCAGCAACATCCTTGACAGAGACTTCATATTCTTCACTAACCAAACTAAGATAAAATCACAGTGTTAAAAATATACATATATCATACCAATCCTTTTCTTTTTTCTTACCTGATAAAAGAATTGGGTCAATTTCTAAGTATTCACTTGAAGTCCAGATAAAGAGCTTGGCAAGATCACGAGACTAGATAAATTGGCGTATAAGCTTACCAGTACCGTCGACAATAAAAGGTGTGTTGTTTTCTATTTTCAAAATGAATAAAAAAAGAGTAAGAAGTTAGCATATTAATCCTTCATCTCCTCCTGCACTTCTTTTCACAACCAACGTTCGGCCAACAAGCATTTGCGAGTCAGCCCAGGAAGAACATGCGAGTCTTCCAAGTTGTAGTTATTATGTGGACCGGAGACAATGGTGAGGATTCAATGTAAGATCGTTTTCAAAAACCCATTCAATAGCCATACCAGCAGGACGGAGCCTACGGTAACAAGGATAACAGATTCATAACCATTTCGTAATATACGTAAAAAAAAAAAGCAACTAGATCCTTTTTTTTTTAATTCACATATCCACACGATGACGATGGAAAAGGGGAGAAAAAGGCGGGATTTTTCAGTTCCAGGGCCAAAAAATATATATTTCAAATGCCGACACGAGCTTTTTTGTGAACTCGGTGCTTGGAGAAGACGCAGAAGAAAGAAAAGGAACAGCAGCATCAACAACAGAATCTGTATGACCATCACCATTACAATAACAATGTACCCTCTCCTCCTCCACTAGATTAGTATGATTATTATATTTATGCCCTCTCCCCACCTACCCCACCCATCCGTTAATATTTTCCCCTTTGGTCATTTTTATGATCACTCCGCAACTATGTAATACCTTATTATTTGCCATTTGACTGTTTTTGAGCTTTACCTCCTCTTTTCTACATAATTATTTCGATAAAAGCGCAGTTCTAGGGGCACCGGTGGTTTTGCACGGTAATCGGAGTTTAAAATTATTTAATTTGAAGGAAACCTATCAGTGCGCCTAGCAATCCCCGCCTTTTACCTACATAATTGCATAAAAAGCGAGCCCTTGGCACCTTAATTCTTTTTTGTTGCCAAATAACAGCATAACTCCCGGAGTTTAAAAACACGACAGTTTTCCCTAGCATTTTTTGTTGAAAAGCTACATCAAAACGAATTCTTCATATTAACCTCACCACCAGGCGACATAATGTCATATAAGTCTTAAGACTATCCGTTTATTGTAATTGATACGATGAATGAATTGTCTTTGTTCTCATTTTTTTTAAAAAAGGAGGGACGAGGGCTTGTGATCATGTTTTTCTCCTGAAAAAGAAGAGGGCCATTTTCCTCAATTGGAACATAATAAACAAGCCTGTCATGTTGGACAAAAGAAACAAGGTCGTAGGCTGATTTTAACATAAATTGTTACGCAAGGAAGACTTATAAAATCTCTCTCTCTCTCTCGCATTAGCTGTCTCTCTTTCATCGTTTTTATTTTTATTTTTACAATTTCTCATCATATACCACAATAATGCGAATTAAGAAGCAATTATTTCAATCAAAGACCGTGGAAGACAATGATATACTGTCATATCATTTCAAAGAGCAATGTAAAATACAACGACGAATTAATGCTACCATGCCACATTTGAAGTCCCTTCATGACCAGCCGTCCGTTCGTGTCAAGGCGAATGGAGCTATTGTATTAAACAGATATCATAATACCTCTATACCATCCGATTGGGTTCCAGCAATAGTCTCTGGTATAAATGATGATGATGACGATGATGAAAATGATGATGATGATAATGTTTATGCCAAATATGAACTCAATAATTCAAACTCCGAACACTCGATCCTCTCCAATAATTCTACCGTATCATCCTCCCAATCTTTTTTATCTGCTACTCCTCTTCGTAAACGAGTGTCCATTAATGCAATGGATTCAAAATTAGAATTAGCAGATAAGAATTATCCTCTTTTACCTGGTATATCACGAAGCTCATCTCTGCCCATGTTCCCACCATTGTCACCGCCGCCACCCTCCTCATTCACTTCTTCGCTGTCATCGTCAGACAACTATCATTTTCCTTATGAAAAGAAACTCGATATTTTACTGGAGGAAATGGAGGATGTACAACAAGAAGGGGCTCGCATGAAGAAGAATTACCTCCTCTTGGAACAACGAAACAAGTTGCTTGAAAAAGAACTAGATCAACGTGATCAATTGATCCATTCACTTCAAGCACAAATTCAGTCACTTGTATAAGTGCCAATCATTTGTTCAATTGCGGTACTTTAACCATTTTATATAAATAAATAATAAAAAAACAATCAATATCAACCGAGCTCTTGCCTTTTACGCATTTCAAACACCGACAGTGTTTAAGAGTGTTTTTGCATTGAAATAACAACATCAATGACAGTGTAACTAAAAGCCACCATTAACACTTATACATATTATTACGTATATTATACCAATACTATTGTTATTTTTATAATTTTTATAAAAATATCATTTTGTATTAATAATCGATGGCGTGTAGAAGTGCGTTTATGTAGTAACATTGAACTCACACGAATTTCATCTTACAAACCCTATTCGGAATTTTAAAAAAAAATACATAGGTACAAATTTCGAAATCAACCTTCCTTCTTTTTTTTTTTAGTGAAATTTATCATGGCAAGGTAAAGTGTACATGTATCAAAAAAATTATTACAATGCCATCTATCTATTCTCTTATTAACCTCACTCTTTATATTGAAATAGCACACAAAAACCCGCCACATTCCGAAAAATCCAGGCCATCGCGATTGGTAATGAATTTGACAAAGTTACCGACATTGTCACTGTGAAGTATGAATCCCTGTCTCAAAAACTCAAGCCTCATCAAGTCATTCTCAAGGTGCTCTATGTTGGTATCAATGCCTCTGATGTCAACTATACTAATGGCAAATATACTCCTGGTGTGAAACCGTAAGTCGATTACTAATGATGATATCTTATTATATATATGTATTTTGTTTGATTGACCTTCCTCTTCTTTTTCTCTGTAGTCCCTTTGATGTCGGGTTCGAAGGCTTAGGTCAAGTGGTGGAAGCTGGCTCAGCAGTACCTACGGAAAAGATTGGCAGCTACGCTATTTTTACGTGAGTCAATCATGTGGAATTGGTAAACGCATTGCATTGTATTGTACTGACTCTCTCATTCTTCTCTTTTTTATTAGGCAATATGGCGCTTTCGCCGAATATTTGGTTATCTCTGTGAAAGGCATTATTCCAGTGCCTGTAAGTATAGCA
>JAFHAR010002597.1:1981-13124 GCA_019677225.1 Absidia healeyae | reverse complement strand
TCCTTTCCCCCCCCCCCAAATTTTACCCCCACATGATTGAAATAAAATATCCTATTTACATATCCTTTTTTTTGACCCAAATCTATAATACCAATTCATGATTTTACCCTTATGCCACCAAATTCTCTACCCCCTTCCATCCACCTCTCGTGCTTTGACACCCACATCAATGATATAAATAATAAAATAATGGAATTCAAATTGTAGAATGATATGTTTTTTATTTTGTAAAAAAAAAAGAGAGAATGTTCAGAGTGAATTTGACAAATGTATACATATATATATATGGAATGGGGGAGGTGATCAACGCTGCGTGTTGAAGATAATAATAAAAAAACAATATAAAAAAAACGCTAAAAGAAAATAAAAACCCAAACTAAAGCTAAAGCTAAAGCTAAACTAAAAACTATGATAAAAAATAACACTACACCAAACTAAGAGGATGAGATCAATGACTAATGTAGAGATGGTGGGGTGCTATTGCTATTGTTGTCGCTATTGTTGTTGTTGCTGTTGCTGTTGCTGTTGTTGTTATTGTGTATGGCTTGTCGTTGCATTTTCATTGCAAATTTGGGAGGCAGGCGTTTCTTCAATGGTGTTTTTGATACATGAGTATTACTAGCGAGAGTGTCGTTGCTAAAATGGTGTGGAGGTGGCGTCACAATGGTGGTGGACGAAGGAGGTATTGGAGGAGATGAATGTTGTTGTGGTTGATCTTGCTGATATCCAATATCCAAAGTGATGGTGATCAAGTTTTTGCTGAGATAATCATAATCATGTTTAATCAATGAGACCACAGGATCCAGGTGTACAAAATACAATGACGTGTCTAAAAACCGCTGCTTCTCTTGATCCCGCAAGCGAGTCGTAGTAATGAATGCCGCCGTGCGTTTCTTGTTTTCGCCATTATCGTCACCGCAGCACAATGATGATGATGATGATGATGATGATGATGTTTCTTGATCCATGGGAGCCAGTTTCACTTGAGCACTAGCACCAGCGCCAGCACATACCATACTTGCCAAGGGCGACCATAAACGTTCCTTCTCTTTCAACGTTACCTGGCGTCGACGTAGATTGGGGTACCGATGCCATAACGCGTCCGTCGAAAGGTTCAGTAAGAGTCCAATTTGAAGATCCAGTACATAAAGTGAATTTTGTATTCCATCTTCGTCCACCAGTTGCACCGTGTAGAGTGGTAGGTACCGCATAGCTTCCGAGAGTGTCCTTGATCGAGAAGAAGGAGAAGGTGGTAGTGGAGGTGGTGATGAAGGCGTGGTCATTTCAGTGTCAGTTTTAATCGTTGTCGTCGAGTTCAAGGTGTTCGGATCAATGTTGCGCATCATATCAGCATCACCAGTAGTAGCAGCAGCACAGCTAAGAAGAGATTCATTGCCCATGCTTTTGACTTCTTCTTTCACCCTTTTAGCCAGCCATTGTTCAACATAGGGAGTTGGTATAGGGGTATGAGGTCCATCGATAGGTGAGAGTGGTGGAGCTGCCGGTTCTTTTTTCCTGGATTTCATACTATATAACGTTGATGGTGCAATATGTCGTGATGATGGTGGTTTTTCCTCAGTCAGCATGTGTATGTCCATAGGATTGATAGTGCGTGATGAAGGTTCGGTTTTGATGTTGAATAAATCGAGGGTCGGTGATCGTTGACGAACAGGTGCTGTTGAAAAGGATGAACTTGATGGTGATGACGCTTGCTCTAAATCCGCCGCTAGTACCAATCGTCGTTTCTTCGTCTGCTTTTTTTCTATAATGGAAAAAAAAAATGTCGATAAATTTTTTTTTCGATCTTCTTCCACCCTGTCCCCTTTCTTCATTTTACCATGTTGATGTTTTCCTTCAGGATGGTCTCCCTGTGTTGCTGTCACCAGTCCTAGATCATTCTTGGGTTTCTTCTTCCCATTGGCAATGGCCTGCTTCAACAATGTCTGTATTTCAGAAAGATCGTGTTCCTTCGCCATTTCCAACGGTGTCATGCCTTTAGAATTTCGAATATGAGGATCAGCACCAAATTGTAAAAGAATGTCCACCACCTTGGGATGTCCATTGTCAACAGCATCGTGTAAAGCCGTGTCCAAATCCACCCCTTTTGCATCCACATTGGCCCCATTTTCCAACAGCAATCGAACGACGTCGCCCCGGTCACGAAGAGAGGATTCATGTAACGGAGTATAGCCTGCATGATCGGTCACATTGGGATCGGCACCTGCTTGCAATAAATCCTTCACCACCTTCACGTCCCCACGGATGGCCCATCGATGTAAATGCGTCCTTCCACTGGTATCTTTTTTGTGAAGATTTAATTTTGTTGGGTCCAATTTTTTCTTCGCTGTTGTTGTTGTTGTTGTTGTTGTTGTTGTTGTTGTTGTTGTTGATTGTTCCCGATTGGGTGGGTCTGCCGAGTCCAAAGTATCTTCCAAACATTCTCGTGAGGGTGATCGTGTAGGAGTCCTCGTTATTGATGTTTTTCTGGTTTGTCGCGTCCGTTTTTTTCGTTGTTCCCCTGAATCCAAAGTCTTTGATGCTAGTTGTTCATCTTCGTTCCGTTCGTCCGCATCGTTTTGGCTATGGTGTTCGTTGTTGTTGTTGTTGTCATCGTCAGCATCGTTGCATCCCTTTTTGGTTGTCATCGTGTCGCTTGTTGGCGTGGTATCCCGTCGTCTAGACGCCCTTGATAATCGTGATGAATGATGTTGTCGAGGTTGCTGCTGTTCTAATGCTTCAAAAGATCTCATGATGGCCTGAATTTTCCGTTCTTCCCGAGACAATGGAGTATTTCGTGACAGCGACGACGATGAGGAGGCGGAGGAGGAGGATTTGCTGGATAGCTTTCGTTGGCGTAAAGCTGTAAAGGTAATTTCGTCAATGGCATCGCTTGTTGCTCGTTGTTTCCGTTCGTCATCAATGGTTGCTGCAAGATCACGACGTATGGAAGCGCTTGTAGTGACTTGATACACAGATTTCCCAGCGTCGGTTTTGGCTTGGATATTGGCGCCTTGATCCATCAAAAAATGCACCACATTGTCGTGACCAGAGCGGCAGGCACTGTGTAAGACGGTTGTTCCTTGATAGCCAGAATGGTTGATATCCGCACCGTGTTGAACCAATAAGCGTACAATTTCCAGATGTCCATGTTTTACTGCTTCATGTAGAGGTGTCCAACGTTTGCTGTCTTCTGCATTGACATTGGCGCCTTGTTTCACCAAAGATGCTACATCATCGTATCGTCCTTCGGCGCACATTCGATGTAAACTTGTCCTGCCAGTCGAGTCACGAGCCACCAGTCGATCCAGTTGTTTCATCTTTGCTTGAATGATTCGTTCACACGCCTCGTTGTCGCACACATCAATGGGTTGTTGTTTGTCAGAATTCAATGCAAAGACGTCCGCCCCGCTGTCGATTAAAAGTTGCACAATATCTGCATGGCCACTGGAGCACGCATCATGAAGTGGAGTGTCGTCACCATACCCACGCACATTGACATCGGCACCGCAATCAATAAAGTAACTGGCAATGTCACATTGTCCTTTCAATGCAGCTTCATGAAGTGGCACCCATCCTGCATGGTCCTTGAAGTTCACATTCGCACCTTGACATACGAGTTCCTTGATCTTGTCCAAATGGCCGGAGCTTGTGAATGTGAATAACTTGGTTCGTCCCGCCTTGTCAGCACGATTCGGGTCTGTGAGTGATGATGGTCGAGATTTGGCTGATGGTGATGATGGTGTCAGTGGTGGATCTTCAGTATGTGGTGAGACGGCATTCAAGGGTGATGTATCTGACGTTTCCATTTCGATTGTTGACATCTTGTTCGTTGTTGTTCCAGCTGGTGGTGATGGTGGTGATGATAGACTGGTTTGTTGATGGGTCCTTCGTTTCTGATTTGACTTGCATTTTCTACCAAGTTTGCCATGCCCATTGGATTGTTCACGAGTTGCTGTTTCGGTTGATGAAGAGAAGCGTCGAGAAGCCGAGTACGATTCATCCGCGGCGCCACCATCTTTCTTTGGTCGCCCACGTTTCCGTTTTTCAGTCGGTGATCCAGGTGATGAGAATGATTGCTGCTGAGGTTGTTTCTTGGTCGAGAATGATTGGTCACCTAAATGTTTTCCGTAGTTGTTGTCATCATCGTCATCATCATCGCTTGATAACCAGGATCGCTTCTTTTTATCCTTGTTGTTGTTGTTGTTGCGATAATGAGGTGACTTGGATCGACCACGTTTGATACGTTGATGGAATAAGTGTAAGGCATTGTCTTCGTCGTCTTCATCATCGTCCTGAGAATGACTGGTGTTGGGTCGTTTGGCATTGCCGAGGGAAGATGATGGTTGGACATGGCGATGGGAGTGGTGACTGGGTATGACGTTGTTGTTGTCGGTAAGATAAGGCTTCATCGTCATTGAGTGTTCATCAGAATGTGCAGTTTTGGGTATACGTTGGTGTAATGGCATAAACAAAAATAAACTAATAAAAAGATATGACAATATCAACAAGTTAGTTCCAAAGGCATCCTACTATAATATTCGAGAATAATGATTCTATTGGTGTCTACTGTACATTTTTTATCTGTTGTTGTCTTTTTCCAATAGTGTTGTCGATTTGAAGTGTATACAGTTGTAAGATGGTAAAGAGGAAAAGGCAAATGGGGACGAGCAGTGATTGAAGCCAGGGTCAGGGGACTATACAATAAGAAGAAGAAAAAAGAAGAAAAAGAAGAACAAGAAGAGAGGTGTAATAAAAAGTTGATCATATGTGAGTATCAGAGTTTTTTAGACAAGGGAGAAACATCATGAATATGAAACATACCTATTATAAAGAGAGTGTGTGATTTTGTTGTAGTGATCGAGGAGATAGTACGATGGTATAAGAAGACAGAGGGAGCGAGATTGTTGTCGTGTGTGAATTTGCGTAAGGATATATTGTCGAATGAGCTAATGAAATACGATAAATGATTAGTACAGGTGAGTTGTGTGCATGCTAAATGTGTGTGTGTGTGTGTATGTGTTTATTGAAGATTGTATTTTTTTTATTACTTACTTGATAGTTTCACAAATAGAGTAAGAGGAAGGTAGTAATAGTGAATGTGAATGTGAAAATAAATATATAGTATAAAAGAAAGAAGAAGAAGAAGAAGAAGAAAAAGAAGAAAAAGAATGATAGAAGACAACTATGTAAAAAATAAAAATAAGAAAGAAAGAAAAAGAGAGCGAGAAAAAAAAAAAATGGGAATATGATGTCATTCAAATTGGAGTCGAAAAATCATAGCTACGGCAGTACGTACTGTACCACTACAAAAAATATAAAAACAAGATCAACCATAACGAAATATATTTGCTTGCTCCATTTACCCTAACAATACTATTTAACACCGTCCTTCAAAGTATCACAAGCCATATTAGCCTTATATGAGTCATAATATATACGTGATAGTGGCAAAAGATGATTGTCTTTTATAATATTAGAATTTCTATACTACATAAAAATGGGGAAGGGGGAAAACTGTATTATCTAAGAGCTCTAGTGACCACCATTATGGTCCATTACTGGTTGCCTAGGGACTTGCAGAAGGTCCACCATTGATTCGAAGCGTTCATATCGTGTAAGTGATTTTCTCCAGACACCTATTGATTCTTGTCCCGAGAGCACCTTGTTTTAGTCGTTTCCACAATGCTTGATAGCGTTTTTCCCCATTAAAAATTATCGATGACAGGTTGTACTAACAGAAAAAAAGTTGGTATGGTTCGTCGCGCACTTTTTTTTAAAAAATACTTTCACCAAAAAATAAAAATAAAAATAAGCATTCCTATCAGGGGTCACCAATAAAGTCACATGATTGATAATTCCTAGGGTTGCGCCTATTTGAAGCTGGCAATGATGGAAAATGGATTGTTAGGATAACGTCAATAGACATTTTTAGATGAAACGTTCTGTCATACCCCTCCCATACCTTACCCCGTTCCGCCGATAGAATATACCTTCCAATTTTAGAAGCCGATGCTCTTGACGTGTGTTGTCTTGCTTAACTCCAAGGTAGAGCCAAAGTAGTCCATCATCACTTGACTTACTGGCTAGTTTCTAAGAATAGAGAAGACCGTTTTTCCATCATAGTATTTCGATCAGGGCGGATCCAGTGACTTTTAACGTTTTCAAGAGTCCAATTGCCAAGAAAGATAATCAATCCACCATTACAATAAATTCCAATAAGCCAACAGTATACACTAATATAATCAATATGGATTGATTTTCTTCTAGCAAACGAGATGAATTGGAGAGACCAAAAAAAAAAGGGCAGTAAAGAGTTCGATTTTTATTTAAATTCCGACATATTTACAGGACAACACTACCATTTGATGGTTTTGGGGAAGAATTCGTTGATTAGAGTCAAGTAATAGGGTTTCAACTGATCCACATCAGGTGTTTCCTCGGCTTTCGAATAAAGGTCATACTGATTAAACTGTTTCACCCATTTCATCATTTGATGGTCTTCATCATTCATAAACCAAGAATATTCACCACTTGTATGCCAAGAATAAAATGAATGAAATCGAATAATGTAAAGTGCTTCCTTGGGTAAATATTTTTTACAGACATGATACAAATATTCATCATGACCAAACGACATATGAAGGTTATGTAGCCCACAATGAGGTGAATAGATTCCATACTTTGAGTTCGCATATTTTTTGGTGTCGGGGTTTAAATCAAAAAATTCGGAATACACGACTTTGGGGGACACCTGGCAACCAACCGGGAAGGTATCTCCCACCACATTCCATTGAGGTTCCCCACGCACACCAATCCATTTACCAATATCATGAATAAGAGCAGTGAGGATCATCCAACGTGGCTGGCCATCTTTTCTTGCGGCTTCGGCAGATTGAAGAGAGTGGATGATTTGGCTCATGGCGGTGTCTGGGTCAGACTCATCTACAAATTGGTCTAATATTTCCAAGACTTGCCAAATTCCCATGGAGGTATTTCTTGCTTGATCGTCACAGTACTTCGCCTTTTGAGCCAAGACATGACCCAATGTTTGATGAATGTGGTTTTGTTTATAAAACTCAGCAATGCTTGGCTGGGCCACATCTGCTTGGGTGTAATCACGAAAATCCACGGCTGCTTTATTGGACTTTGACCATGCAGTGGCTCCATCTTGTTGTTGGATGGCTGAAACTAAGCCAGCTGTTCCATCAGGTATCAAATTGGTAATATTTCTCATAGTAAGGAATGATAATAAAGAGAAAAAAAGAGAGAGAGAGAAAAGGAGAAAAAGGGCAATTTATAAATCTTGATCGAATCATGTATGACCTTAAACGCCTTAAATATTAGACCAAGAGCTTCATTGTTTCACGGGTTCTGAGTCAATGTAATTAGGTTGGTCTATTTTCCTTTTTAAAAATACAAACGTATCGGTGTGTTGGTAGGCTTTGGCTGGTTAGTCTGCATTTTTTTTTTCCAAGGCAGGAGGTCAAAACGGAGTTTGAATTATAGGCTCTTCTATAATTACGGCGGCTAATTTTATCCGACTTTCTGTTTTCTTTGTCTCTCTCTTTCTCTTTCTTACCCATTTTGAATAATGGCTGACGAAGAAAAAAAAACGAAACGTCCTGAAAGTAAGAAATCAACTTTGCCTTTCTATCTTCAATGATTTTTGCTCACTATGTTTGATTTTGTTTTGGATACACACACATATAGATGGACCATTTCGACAACAACGACTTCCAGCATGGCAACCTGTCCTTATACCTCGGAATGTACTACCGACCTTGTTTATATTTGGTATCATCTTTTGTCCCATAGGTGGTTTGCTTTATTGGAACAGCAGCAAGGTAAATGAAACTTAAATATATGGATCTTTACGCTAACTGTATATTTGTTATATTTAGGTCAACGAAATCATGATAAATTACTCTTACTGTGACCAGTATACTCAGCCTGTCTATTTAGCGGAAAATCTATACGATTATCAGTTTGGCAGCGATGTTAATATCACACAAATGCAACCACCAGCCTATCATGTTGAAAACTCGACGACCTTTTTGGATCCTTCTTGGCAAAATCCCAACAACCTCTCCATTCCTCAATGCATTTTAGACTTCTCCGTACCTTCGACTATGAATGGGCCAATTTATATGTACTACCGTCTGACCAACTTTTATCAAAACCATCGCCTTTATATCAAGAATCTGGATGCGGACCAACTCCTCGGTACTGCTTCGACTAGCTCTACTCTTCGTACTAACTGCGATCCTTTGGCACGTACTGACGATGGGCTTTGGGTTTATCCTTGTGGGTTGATTGCCAATTCTATGTTCAACGGTAAGGCATCTTGATAGTGGGGAGGGATATTGATACTGACTTTTTTTTTTAAATTATTATATTTTGTTAGATACGGCGTCCAACTTTACTTCAATCTCTGAAGGTGGTGGTGGATTAAAACAGTACACATTCAGCACTTCCAATATTGCTTGGCCAACTGACAAACAAAAGTACAAACCAACACAATATGCCAACACACAGATTGTCCCCCCTCCCAATTGGGCTAAACGGTATCCCGACGGAAAATACGACGATCAGCATCCCCCACCTGATTTGTCAACTATGGAACGATTCATGGTCTGGATGCATGTGGCGGCACTACCTGATTTCCGCAAAATCTGGGCACGAAACGACAATGATGATTTAGAAGCCGGGCGTTGGCGTGTGGTCATTGATATGAGCAAGTATCCATCCAAACCCCCCCCCGTATGATGATCAACAAACTAACTATCGTATTTTTATTATAGATTTTAACACGGTGCAATATCAAGGAACAAAGTGGTTGGTACTCTCAACTACAACACCGCTGGGTGGGCGAAATCCTTATCTTGGTATTGCGTATATGGCCATTGGAGCTCTTTGTCTTTTTTTGGGATTGATATTTACACTCCGACATCTAATCAAACCAAGGTAAAAGAAAATCAATGATAGTGAAACAACATATATGGACTACAATACTGATGATATGGAATTGATATTTGTTATAGAAAATTGGGCGATCCGGCCTATTTATCATGGAACCAACCTGGTGGTGGACTACCAAAAAACAAGAGGGCCAAACTCCTACACAAAGAATAGATTATAGTACCACTTGTAGTTTAGTTTTTAGTCTTTAGTTTTATTTTATAGTTGTACTTTTAGTTTTATTATATTTTATATTTGAATAAATGAATGATTTTTTATCAAGTCTCTGTCTTTGAAAAGGTTGTGTTGTTGTCATTGTTGTTGTTGGCGCGTTGACTAGGTGGCTTTTATTATATTTACTGGTTTGATCGGCTCCTGGGACGCTGACTGGATGGTTTTTGGTGGCTTCACTGGATTACATGACTTTTAGCACCACGAGGATATAGAACATGAGTGTCAATTGCGGCAAGTGACTGAGTCATGATGACGATTGTGATGACAATTGAATTTTTTTTTATTATTACTGGTCAGGCAACTACTTTTTTCGTGTATACTCTACGCATATCCATATATATTATTTTATTGCATATTCATGCCAAATATGAAGTCAAACTGACACCACACACGAGAAAGTAAAATGGAGACCTCTGATTCGCCAGTATTACCAAAAATGGAGCTACTCTATATCTTAGCAGGGAGTGGTTGTGGTGTTTTCATTGTTAATGCAAATATTTTCTACTTGAAAATTCTTTGGCAATTACATAATAGCAAATACTACACTTGGAATCAAAGTCGTGCACAATAAACCAAAGTGTGTTTGGAAAGACACTTTCACTTTTCGTCGGAGCCTGAATATGCCCACATAAATTCCTCCAGATTTTTTTTGGATCTCCAAAAATTCGATCTGGGTTTCAAATCAAAAAATGATGGACAATCCTCCAGGTTACTTTTTGGATTTCAAAAAATTCGATCTGGCTTTGAAGGTAAAAATCGAATGCTCTCATATTTTTTTGGAAAGCACATTCTCTCTCCTTTCTCTTTCCTTTACATGATCAAACAACATTAGTCTCCCTTATACAATAAAACATCCCATTTTGTTATTCCTACTCATTCTTATTATTACTTACTCACTTTTCTTTTTTTCTTTTGTCTTCTTTATTTTAGATAAAAGTACACTGATTCAACTTTTTTTTAGATACTGGTCCTTCTTTAGTGAGCCGTTGTTTGCCCGTCTTGGTATTTATACTCCATCTAGACAATCTTGGTGACTTTTTATACTATGGATTGAGCAACTATTCTCTAATGGTGATGGTGGACGACACTGGCAAGCGACCTGAATTGTGTTGTATTCGTCATATTCTATCATTGTATTTGTCATCTTCCCTATCCAATCAATATGTGATTCACCATAGAGAACCCAACAACTGTACCTTTGTATTGATTACATATATTTTATATCAATTCAACTGGTTATGTTTCACTCTGGTTCGTAATCATCATCTATATAAATCATCCATCCATCCATTCTATTCCATTTTTACTATATTATAATTACGTATCTGAAACCGCACTATCATTTATAGACCAGATTCACACTCATAATACATCCTCCGATAATCTACTTTACACTATATAAAGCCTTCCATATTTTATTCAATAATAAAAAATAACCTATCTTTGATATCACTTATTTTATCACTTGTCTTCAACCTCATATTTTACAAATTGATCAACAATCTTCTGATGGTGATGGTGGATAGCATCTTGTGTGGCTGATACTCCCCCCCTTTTGTTCCATATTATATTATAGTCCCTCTTTATTATTATTATTATTCATATCTTTTTCAATAAATAAAGTGGTACCTTCAATTTTACTAGCTTGGATGGTGGGGGGTGGTATTGGCTGAGCGGATTTTCTTGTTTTTCTGGTTTAGGATGGTAGTGGTGGGGGGTATTGACTGTGTTATTTTTTTACAAGTGATTCTTGGGCTCCGCACGGCTTGTTATTGTGCGAAAAGTAAAAATTGAGTGAATTTTATGGCATTGTGAGTGTGTTTGATGGGGTAAGAGAGATACAGGTGCGTGTGTAGGTATAGGATACGATTTGAATGGTGAGTGGCTTTGTGTGTGTCAATGCAACAGTTAGGTGTACTGTAGGTAAGCGCGGTATTTGACTGGGCAGAGC
>JAFHAR010002592.1:22979-41296 GCA_019677225.1 Absidia healeyae | reverse complement strand
TTTTTTTTTTTTTTTTTTTTTTTTAATTCCATTCCTCCCAACCACAAAAATATGACCGCAGCCATGAATGACCTCACCAAACGTACTAAGCGAATTGAACTTGTTATCAATCCTGGTAAAAACTTGGGTCCTTTCCGTCTAGGTAAATTGAAAAAGCAACAACACTGAAAAGCATGAACACTGACAACACTTTTTTTTGAATAGGGTCATCTTTATGGGATATTATTCAGTTTCTTCGAGAAAGACCAATGTTCTTTCCATCTGTCGAATTGAAGTATAGTCAACAAGTAAGCAAAAAAAGAACAATTGGGTTGGCCTGTGAAATGAAAAGTACTCATTAGATTGATTTTATCAATTTATAGGAACCTTTAAACAACGCTTTTATTGTATCTCTTCCCAGTAATGGAATCAATCTCTGGTTTGGTGGCTCTCTTCAACGCTTAAAGACCATCGAATGCTTTGATCCTTCAAAAGTGAAGCTTGTTTATCAGAACAGTGACGTCAGGTAAGGAAAATGATATATGTATGTATGTATGTTTGTGGTTTATACTGAACGTATATTATTCGTTTACTATCCAGCTCTAGTCGAACTATACCCACTTTTTTACTGATATACAAATCTTTTGGGTAAGTATCTATCTTGGATTGATTAGGAAGCTTTTGATATATTGAACCTTTATTATGATATATTTTGTTAGACCTACTTACCTTGGTGAATTCAGGACTGAACAAAACCTATATACCCTCAACTACCCGGTATGTACAAAAAAGAAGACTGTGTCAATGCATGCATATATGAATACTGATCGATCTCTTACTTTTTATTTTTATTTTAGGGCTTATCTTTTACATTCCCTATCCCTCAAAAATACAATCATTTATACACAGACTCTTCAGGTAAAGCAGGTTATTCAATGCAATATCAATATCAAACATATGCTCAAGTCTTATTGTCCAATTTTTTTTATAGAACTACCCCTTGAATTCCCAGACGGTACTACCCCTATTGCATCCAAAGTCTATATATTCCACAGTCATAGCTCGAATTGGGAAACGGTAGCCCCTCCACCAACTTCCAAGATACTAGCCGAAATTAATGGAGGGAAATCAACAAAATACGGAAAATTGGGAAGACGGGAACTTGAAGTAGTGGTAGCAAAGGTAAAGTGAAAAGAAAACAGAGCATCATCAAATTTGATCCGAGTTTCTCATCAACCTTTTTTTTTTTTGAAGGTGTCCCATGGCATCAAGCTTTATTTCCCATCATCGTCAACATCATCCACTGGATCAACATCTTATCATCACCATCAACAAACAGCGACAAATACAACATCAACATCATCAACATCATCAACGACAGCAGCGGATTCATCTATTACAGCAAATCAAGACAACGATACTGATGACGCTTTGGATCATGGGTCATCAACATCTTACCAGGAGGTCGAAATCTTATTGCGGACCACAGCGGTGCAAGACATTTTGGCAGATTTAGGCAAGCCTTCCCATGTGTTTTACAAAGAAGAGGACAAGATGAAGATTCACTCGGTGGCGGATGATGGTGGATTATCAAGCAAAACGGCGAAGACAGATACCTCAGTTGGATTAGCGAATAATGATGGTGATGATGAAAGAGGTAATACAATTAGCAAAATAGTATCCCTATGTATGGTATGCAATTCCTTTTTATGTGATTAACTGTTGTTTACTCTTCTTATTCAGATCTCTCCTCTGTCAACACTGCAACCGATTACTTTTTGAATTACTTCCATCTTGGTCTGGACATTTTAGTCGATGGTACTGATCATGTGTGTAAAAAGATCATATTACATGGAAATATACCTGGGCATTATGATTTCCAAAGGTAAGTTGAAAGTACTTGTGAAAAAAAGAGGAATATGAAATTGATAACAATTTGAATTATACTTATTTTAGATATAAACGGTGTCCTTTCAAATTGGTATTCCCAAAGGATTTGGTGGAAGGACGACAAAATCCCAACAAACTATTGGTAGATGTGGAATCGGACCCGGCTGAAGATGGAATTCCTGCTCATATTATCACTGCTGACATGAAGGTAACCAAAAAAAAATAGAAAAAAAAAGTAATTAATAACGATGGTAGCCAATCACTCATATGTATATACTCATTTTTCGTTTCACGGAAATTTGATAAGATTACCACCATGCAAAATCGAATTCCTTGGAAATCCAGCAATCAAATTACAACAAAGGTGAATGACGAGACTCAACTAGAACAGCAAAAACCAGTGATCCTCACACGTGGTCCAAATGAACAAAATCCCTTTGGCTCGACTTACTTGACTGGATACAGCGAAGGCATTGTGATGGAAGTGATGAAGAATGGCTATGTACCTGCTGTGGTGCTCTTCTGATGGATTCGTTTAGTTTTTATAGCGTTAGTTATATTATACTATGGTTGTCTTTTTTTTATTTTTATTGTTGGTAGTTGGAACGCATTACATATGAATGAATAAAATGACTGTTGTCACTGGGCGATTTTTTTATATTCCGACTTTTTTTTCTACATATTTTTAATTTGATTTGGGTGATTGTTTTCCTTTTATTTTTATCTTGTATGTCTCCCTCCTTCTTCCATTGATCATTTATTCCGTTTTATTATTCCTATTATTATTATTATTATTATTCTACAACATTATCAATGTCATCATGCCACAAATAAGCGACAACTTTATTCCCCTTACATATGATCCTTCCGATCCTTCCACCTTACTGACAAGATCCTTACCACTTTTGCCATTCCAAAATCAAGTCGGTGGACACTGTAGCTTCTTCCGGTTTAGTAAACGTGCCATCTGCAAACCAATGTCTCACAAAGAACAAGAATTTTACGAATATTTGGAACAACATCATGCGCCACTATTGCCTTTTACCTCACAATACTTGGGTGTAGTCAATGTCACTTACCGATCTTTCAACGCTCAACCAATGTTACCAGAGGTGGTTCTAGCCGAAAATCAGCATCTATTGGCCAACTGGAAAAAGTACCTTCATTCTTCTTCATCATCAACTTCAGGTCAACACTCCAACCCACAACGAAAACAGCAACATCAACGTAGGCATCCTTCCATATACAATCTCAACAAAACTCGCGCCGGTTCCTGTGATACAGAACGTGATGATTCTTCCGCCAAACACTGTGCCGCACAACCTCCACGGTCTCCACTGACATTTAAAGAACAGGTACTGCGTGAAGTATTCTCCCCGGATGCATTACAGGAACGTCTCCAACAGGTACAAGACTGGCAACGTGGTATGCGACAACGACAATTGGATGACATCGCTGTGGATCAAATTGATAACGGTGACAACAGCAAAAATGACAACTATAATGGTGATATGAAATGTGATGATCCATCCCGTGATTCTATGAAAAGGTCGATTTTGCAAACATCCCGGAGTGTTTTGGATTTCCGTCGTCAACGATTAATGGATCCTTCTGAAACGATGACAGCTGCACAAAACAACAACACCAACAGTGATCATACCGAAACAAGGCAACAGTTGGAACCTCCTTCTCATGACCCAAATAACAAAACTTTGCCTAATGCAGACTCAACACATGTGGATTCAGCTGACAATGACGACAATGGCGATGAAAGTCCAATGAACGACATCAATAACAACATGAAGGGCGATGAGGATTTACCAGGTGAGCACATGAATGCCCTGCAGGTTACTGTTCATCCCAGACGGCCCTCCTTAATTGACTCGACCACATCGGCACCTCAGACACCTCGTATGCGGGAAACCAAGCTTCACAATCCCCACATCCGACCTCCACATCTTCCTATACCCAATTTGACATCATCATCATCATCACCCTCTGAATTTTCATTATCACCCACTTGTTTATCACCAACACAAATACAATCCAGCTCCACCTTGACATCAACATCGTACATATCATCGTCACCATTACACCAACAAGGCAATCAACAGCAGGAGGATGGGGATACGACCAACACAACATCAGAATCAGCAAGTTGGCGACCGCGAAAGGAACCGACAAATCCATGGTCAGTGCAAATGTATCAACGGGATTTGGAAAAGGTGAATGTGGACGATACGCAACAATTCATTTTGATCGAAGATTTGACTGACGAAATCAAATACCCCTGTGTGTTGGATTTGAAAATGGGAACTCGCCAAGTAAGTCACCGCCCTGAAAACAAAAAATCATGGATGTAATAGCGCAAAGTGGACTTACTCCCCCACCTCCTTTTTTTTTTATCAATAGCATGGTGTGTATAGTACTACGACAAAGATGCTCAGCCAAACCAAGAAATGCGAACGATCCACAAGCCTGCGACTGGGTGTACGAATCTCTGGGATGCAAGTTTACAACGTGAACCAAGGTCAATTTTTATTCGAGGACAAATACAAGGGACGAGCATTGACACAACATGGATTCAGGGATTCATTGGTACGCTATTTTGATAATGGACAAGGCTGCCATATTCTTCATTTGCCAACACTTATCCGAAAATTGATGCTTATTCATCGGATCATTCAAACCATGGACGCGTTCCGCTTTTATGCCTCCTCCTTGTTGATTATCTACGATGCTGCCGATACCATCACCACCAATAATGATGAAAAGGAGGTGGAGATGGAGGAGGAGGACAAGACACCGCACAGAAAACGACGCATTGATGTACGATTGATTGACTTTGCAAAATCAGTCACCAAACACGAATGGATCTCTCAACGACAAGAATTCACTTATCCTCCAGGAAACGCCGAAGGTAAAGGTGATCAGGGGATGGCGATGGACGACAACAATGACAATGATTGGATTGGTCCTGATCATGGATATTTGCTTGGTGTGCAATCTTTGATTTCTTGCTTTGTGTGGATCTATGTCAATCATGGTGGCAAAAAAGAAGACTTGGCGGATTTGGATGACGCGTTACTCTTTGGTGATTTTCCTTCATGGCTGGAAGAAGAAGAACAAGTCAACAACACGGAAGATGAACAAGATACACTATTCTTTGGAAATGCGTGAACCTACTGACTGAACTTATTGTGTATGTGTGTGTGTGTGTGTATGTGATTATTAGGATAGATAGTATTAGACCCTCTTTTTTTGTTACTTCCTATAGTTATTTTATATGTTTATAGTTTATTTATTTTTTCACATTTTTTATATTTTGTATTCATGTATATTCCTTTTTTTTTTCTTTGTTTGATACTCCTACTACAATATTTTACTATTTTTATTTGCACTTTTCATCCATTTTATGTATATTCTTATTTACTTTTTATGAAATAAAAAACTAGATTTGTTCTACTCAAGAAACATTTGTCATCAAAAAAAATTGTGTGGGTTATAGAGGGGAAATTGACTAATAGCTATGGTATGGGGAAGGGATTACAGTGAGCGGTAGGACTACTACAGTAGGTGTTCGCTGTGGTTTGGGGGATGGGCACGGACGATGGTGTTATCAGGGGACCTATGCGAGGACTTTTGCAGGGCCATAGAAACTGTGGGTAGTGATCGACATTTATGCGCCATGCCAAACATTAAACTCTGTGGAAATTTTACTGCATAAGCGTGGGTAGACTTTGTGAATGTCAAAGTAGACTCCGGTAGTGGAAGGGGGTTGGGTGCTAATTGAGCCTGGGTGGTTAGAGCTGGTGGCGTTTGAATACAAGGTCAGGTGTCTTCCCTAGAAACAATATGATCTCGGACCGATAATATGAGGGCGTGTGCGTCAGACACTTTTCTTCCTAGAAGACGTTTTGGGGTCAAAAAAGGCAGGACAATGGCATAATTATTTTTTATTGGAGGGAGAAGTGGGAGATGCAAGAGGTATCGGAAAAGGGTGATGTACATGTACGCAGGAATGGTGGTGTTGATATGTCAAAAGAGAGAGGGTAAAAATAAGGCAGATGGATATAAAATCGGGACTCGACATCACAGATACGATAATAATACCCTTACATTGATAACTTATTGTCAGTACGAGGTAGAGCACATATGACAATACAGAGAGCAATTTGATACTTTTAAATGCCTATTAAGATCTTCAACTCACATACAAACACTGGAGTGAAGATTGGACATAAAAAACGACATACGAAAAAATAAAATAAAAAAAAAGAAAGACAGAGAGAGAGAGAGGCAGAGTATGATATGATATGACATGATAATGATTTATTGGAAGTTTTGTAAATAAGACTATCTATAATACTACATGAATACAATATAAAATATACAATAAAGGGAATAAGCTATAATCAAACTCTAAGGGGTGAGAGGGAAGAGGGGGGGGGTCTACACTAAAACATAAGGATCATCACCGTTGTCTTGTACATCCAGGTGGCCCAATTCGGTAAAGAGGTGATCTACTTGATCGGCCATATCTTCTTGGTTGTCGTCATTCTTGTTCTTGTCATCGTTCGGAGAGGTACCGCATTTGTCAGGTATAGAAGTGTCCGTGCCAATATTCTGTTGTGGTTCTGATGTTGGTGTTGATGATGTTGATGATGATGGTGGTGGCGGGGTATAGGTAAACTTTTTCGGGGGCTGTTGAGGTTGAGATGTATTGGCCAAACTTCGTCCTTCCGCAAACAAGTTTTCAAACAATTCCCGTCCAAGTGATTTTTGTCGTTCCGAAGATGACTTCTCCAATTTGAAGCTGCGTTGAAATTCGTGATCAAAAAGCATTTCCAAGGGTTCGTTTGTCAATATCACCATCCGGAACGAAGGTAAAGCGAGATCGCATAATGACGATGAAGGATCCTTTGTGGTGGTATTCAAAATCTGATCCAGTTTTTTCATTCGTTCGCGTAAATTGTTGGTGATACTGCTGCTGCCATTGTTGTAGGTAAGGGAAAGTTCCTCCAGTTGTCGTGTAATATCATCCGATCCAGTGTCCCGTCTCTCCAGTTTTGATTGTTCAATACATTGAGTAATAAAACCAAGGATCGTTGTCCATGCCGAGACTTCATCACCACCATTGAATTGTAATAGCAGCCACCAGAGTTCCTTAGACATCACCAATAGTTCACTATCACCTAATGTTTCTCCATCAAATCGGTAAAGGTGGAAGAAGAATCCCATCAGCGACATCAGATCCTACATACAACATAAAGTAAAATAAATATCGTTAGCAAAGGAGTGGCACAATTTCACTATATTTTTTTCTTTTCTTTTCTTACCCCATGAAGTATATCACTTAAACTGTTGACTGTATCTTGGAAGCTAACACCCATATTCGAATCAGACTTGAAGTGGAGATACAATCGATTGATAAAGTCTTCTGCCAGATTTTTCTTGACAGCCATGGCATCACTGGAGTCTTCAGTTACTTGTGCAGCACGTTTTGCCCATGTTGTCACGCTTTCAAGTAGTAGATGGAAGGTGTCAATATCTAGTTGCGTTTCCTGTCGATCTCCATGCTGTTTTGCGTAATAAAGGGCACCAAAAAATTTGTCGTAAATGATAGCAACTTCATCCTTTGTAAATCCCGCAGTGTCGTCCAGTTGTCGAATCGCAGATCGTTTGGTGTATGATTCTATCCCTGCTGCTACCTTGAGTTGATTTGTGCGACGCATATCTGTCACCATTTCGTCAGTCACCAGAGAAAATTCACGATACTAAACAACAAAGCTTGATAAGTTTTTTTTTGTAAATTATTTTGAGTGAGATACGGGTATATAAAGCTTACTGCAGTCAGCATGAGTTCGTTGAATTTCTATATATAAAAAAAAGTGAGTCAAATTGACATTGTATTTGTAATTTTGTTGATCGATAACAGCACTCTATGACTTACCGTAAGACGAGGACCTCGTGCACCCTTTTCGCGGTTGTCATTGATAGGGTTGTCCAAGGTTGTAAAAAACCGCTTCAGAATATCCAAAAAAGCACCGTCATCTTTTGTCTGCAATAACTCTTCACCATTCAATTTCAGAATCGCAAGTCTACAATAAAAAAAGAAGATCATGAGTATTTGTATATTTTGTCAATTTCACTATTGTATTTTTTTTTCTTACCCGATTTGAAAAAGAATTCTTGGTCCTTCCATAAATAAACAATCCAGGACACGGAAGGCAAATAAAAGGGGCATAGAGTTGACATACAGACTCAGGAACCAAGGCAAACACGCAACAGAGAGTTGGACATCCGTTTTCTTGAAATGATCCCAAAGAAGAGGCATTGTTCGTTCCACCAGTTGTTCAAAGATGATTTGATCCAAGAGGGCACCATACATGGAGGTACTGTAATAGCCGGGGCAAAGTCTATCGACCAGGACATTGAGTAACCAAAACGCAGTTTCTTCGGACCCATAGATCAAAAGAGCAGATGTCACAATATTCATTGCTTGACAGTAACCAAGTTCAGGATTTTGCCATGCATAAGCTGTGAGCACACGTCGTAGTCGACCAATCCCCTCAGGTGTTTGATAGGCAGCATATTCCGGTAAGGATCGATTCAAGTCCTTTTCGATTTCCTCGGTAGCAAGCGATTCTTGTCCAGCATACATTTTCAATAGATCACCATACACACCAGGGTTTGCAAAACGTAAGTAGGATGATCCAGAACACATTTCCCATATTTCAGCACGCAAGTTGTTCGCAATCCCCACACGTACAAGTTTACCAAAGGTTGGTGTTCGAAGCATTGTCAAGTTCCGTCCATATTCTACTCCCAAAAATATGAATAAAAAGGTCAGTTGAGCACTATACACATCTCATCACATAGTAAGTCCGATATTTCATTTTCCCCTTTTACCAGTAAAATAGTGTTTCCATAGCTTCATTTTGCTCCGATCCTTCGTTTGTTTTGGATCACCAGGATACCCAAATTCTAATCCAAGACCACTAAATTTTTGCACAGTTGTTCCATCGTCATCAGAAAGGTCCACCAAAACAGGTTCAACAGATTTTTTGGGTTTTAGCATCCGTTCAGATTCACAAGTTTCTAAGAAGGGAGTCAGCATTTTGTAAGCGGTTGTTTGTGTTTTCAATTGATCCCGTAAAATTCTACAAAATTTTTCGGCCGTAGATTTGGATGCCTATGCGAAAGAGAGAGGAGAGGAGGGTGGAAATATATACATGACTAGTTCGTCTACTTTTGTTCATATCCCTACTTCCCCCGCTACACTTTTTTTATTACCTGTAATCGAAATACGTGTTCCATTTGATGACAGGTGGTGATGGCCAAGGAGGAGCCCATGTTCAATCGCTCGACACGCTTGATGGTATATAGTGGAAACACGAGCCATAGGACGGGCTGATGTTGTTGAGGTTGAGCAAGTCGTTGTTGTGATTCAAACGCTAAGAATGTTTCAGAGAGGTAAATCCTTCCACGGACATCTTCAGTTGCTGTTGGTATAGTTGATGACGGTGCTGGTGTTGATAATGATGTTGATAATCGGTTCAGGGTATATGCTGCCTCCAGAGCGTCTCCGAGTTGTTCAGATAATGGTAATCTAAAGTGCAAGCAATAATCCATATTTCGTTTTTGTGCTGCTAAATCTTGTTTTAGCGGTTTGACCAAATGCTGAGAATCCAAAGATCGATGAGGGCTTGATTTTTTGGTTTCGGGTGAAGATACAAAGGGACCAAAGGAGTTGTCATTGTTGCTATTGGATGCGCCAGGTGCGTCGCCACCAGAATTCTTCAATAATCGTAACATTGCTTGTCCTGCCAATTGCACCAGTAAATCATACACTTCATCCCGTTTAAACATGGTCGAGAATACATACTAAATCACCTCCACACACACGCACACAAATAAAAACTATTCAGTCATCATTACAAGATTCATCATTTGTTCATTGTCCTTACATGGTTTCCTTACCTCTTGATTATCCTTTGTTATGACCCGTAGAGCATCTGAGAAGACACTTCGCCTTGACTTTTCCTTCTTGATATCTTGCACATCCTTCATTTCCAGCAGCAGTTTGGTTTCCACAGATAATAAAAAAGAGTAAAATCCAATATAGTTTTCACTAATATACATCCATCCTTGTCGAGAATTGTAGGCACATGAATAGTCTAGTCATAAATAAGAGTGAGTTGATTGATACAAGCATGATAAATAAATAAAAGTATCAACTTACAGCTAACCAAGCGTTCATAAGAGGGGACATCAAATATTTGCCTAAAGGACCTAGAAGCGTTCCGTACGGAATGATCAGAGGAGAGTTCATCGGTTCCAGTATCTATAAATCATAAAAGCAAGATCAGTTCCAACATTTCATTCAGGACCAGGAGTAAGTAGTAGAGACAACTCACCAATCGTGGTAACAATCATATGGATCTTTTCGTTCACCCATTCTTCCTTGGCATAAGAGTCATTCATGTCGTGTAGTTCAGGTGTCATGTTTTGCTGTATCCAAAGCCAGGCAGTTTCGAGCGCCTTTTCAGTTTCAGCCACGGCGATTTGAAGACAAGGAATGTTGGGTTCACGTTGGAATAAAATGCGGTAAAGTGGTTGCTTGGTGTCAAAGACGTTGGCAATGGTGGACATCAGACTTTTAAACATGCCTGCTGTTTGCGATTTTTGTATAATAAAACATTCATCTTGGCGTATCGTGGTCCAAAAAGGTGTAAGTGAGATGTCGGTAGGTGTTGGTAAGGTGAAGGTCTATAAAAAAAAAAGAATGGGATCAGTTTGGACAAGATGTTCTTTTTCTTTGTGAAACATGATTTAAACTTACATTAAGAGGAACACCAATATTGTCTGAAATATTCATGACAGAAGGTGGAGGAGAGGGAATAAAAAGCGCAATAGAGATATGTAAAAAAAAAAGATTGATCCCTGCCGTTGAAATAAAATTCTGACTGGGCCAAAAAAGCGGTGTTTAAATAATATGGCAGGGCTAGACTTCCAACTACAAATCAATTGAAATGTTTATCAATAGACGAAGAATATACAACTTTCACAACCACATGCACTGTATCTCATTGAAAGATCAAGCTTTACCTCTAAAGGTATCGATTTATTTCCAATGAAGGAAAGATACGGTCTTGTACGTTGATTGGTTTATGCTGGAATAAATAAAAACTTTATGCCCCGACAGTTATATAAATCTCTCTCTCTCCTTTTTAGTTCCCCACTCTTTCTCTCCCGTATTCCTTATATTTTTTTTTTTCTGCACTTATAATGAAAAGTATTACACCTCAAGAAATTGCCAAACATAATACGAAAGGTAAATTATCAAAAAAAGAAGACTCATTCTATGAAATAGCAACTGATCGTTTTCCTCAATGTGTTTAGACGATCTATGGCTTGTGATTCATGGAAAAGTTTATGACTTGACAGAATTTTTACCTAGTCACCCTGGTGGACAAAAAATTATTCTCAAATACGCTGGACAAGATGCTACTGATGCCTTCGATCCTATTCATCCTCCTGATATCATCGATCGTTTCCTTAGTCCTGAAGTTTGTATGGGTCAATTGGACATATCCGCGTCTGCTGGAACTATAGTCAAGAAAGAATCCAAGGCTGATGAACTCGTGCGATTGGCTAGGGAAAAAATGCCCCGATTGGATGAAATGTATAATGCCTTTGACTTTGAATGTAAGTAAACCCCTTAAAAATAAAGGATTATCCTGATTTAATACTAACCCCCCTCCTTTTTTTATAGCTGTTGCCAAAACCGTCCTCAAACCTGAAGCATGGGCTTACTATTCCAGTGGTGCTGATGATGAAATCTCAATGCGAGAAAACCACAATGCATTCCATCGTATCTGGTTGCGTCCTCGGGTGATGGTGAATGTCCAGCAATTGGATCTGACGACAAAAATGTTGGGCTCCAATGTATCCATGCCTCTTTATATCACTGGTACTGCTCTTGGTAAACTTGGACATCCTGAAGGTGAATTGGTGTTGACTCGCGCTGCTGCTCAAAAGAATATCATTCAAATGATTCCTACCTTGGCTAGCTGCTCATTTGATGAAATCGTCGACATGGCCCAGCCAAATCAACCTCAATGGCTACAACTCTATGTGAACTCTGATCGATCTATCACAAAGAAGTTCATTGAACATGCTGAAAAACGTGGTATCAAAGGTCTTTTTATTACTGTGGATGCTCCTCAACTAGGTAAATAAAAAAATAAAAAATTGATTGATGTTGTCTCTTACATTTTTCCTTTTATAGGTCGCCGGGAGAAGGACATGCGTGTCAAGTATTCTGATGATGGGCCTGAAGAAATGGAAGGTCAAAAGGATATCAATCGGGATGAAGGTGCAGCAAGATATATCAGTACATTTATTGATCCATCACTCAACTGGGATGACTTGGCTTGGTTTAAGACTGTGACGAAGATGCCTATTTTGTTGAAGGGAATCCAAACGCCGGAAGATGCTGTGTTGGCTGCTCGTCATGGTTGTTCTGGTATTGTTATTTCTAATCACGGTGGTCGCCAATTGGATTTTGCTCCCTCTGCTATTGAACTCTTGCCGGAAATTATGGATGCATTGAAGGCTGAGGGTCTTGAAAAGAACTTTGAAGTATATATTGATGGTGGTATTCGTCGTGGATCTGATATATTCAAGGCAATTGCTCTGGGTGCAACTGGTGTCGGTATTGGCCGTCCTGCTTTGGTAAGGAAAACAAATGAATGACGATAGAGGCTGATGATTATGATATTAACAATTGACTTTTCTTTTCCAAAAAATGTTTTAGTTTGCAATGTCTACATATGGTGATGAAGGTGTCAAGAAATTGATTCAACTATTCCAAGATGAACTGGTGATGTGTATGCGCTTGATGGGTGCTCCTACAATCAAACATATTACAAGAGAAATGGTCGACATCCGGAATCTGAAAGATCACTTTGTGCAAAGTCCTTTGGATCATCTTGGGCACCATGCTTATGAACAAATGCTACCCCGCGGTCTTATTAGTAAACTTTAGTCCCTTCCCCTCCCCCATACAGTAGTTACTTATATCAAACACATTTTTTTTTTTACATATATCAAAAAATAAAAATTCTGTTATTTATGTTATTTTTATTTATCAAATATTTGGGTATATCTCCTTGATATCAAAATATTGACTTATCTCACGTATGATTATATTCTGTCTTTTTTTTTTACTATCACCAGCTCCTACATGAATGTCTTTTTTTATAATACCTAATATCATCGTGATATGTATATGATAATACGTAATATGTAGCTAATAATAGTAATATTTGAAAATAGTTTTCTACAGTGTAGCATATTCGCTATTTGCTGATGTCCTACTGCGTATCACATGCTCTGGTGACGATGGTGTTATTTCGGTCAAACAGTATTACCTGGCTGCAATGGGTTTATTTTACTTCATAATTATGTGTTTTGGTGTGACACAATATAACAATTCCTGGGTTTCTCTGTATCATTGTATTATGGGATATTATTTTTGTAAGGCTCCTGAGCCGCCCACATCATTATGCAGCGGCATTTGAATTGGTTTTTTTTTAATTTGTTTTGAGAAAAGAAAAATCGACCCTTTCTTTTTTTCGTTCTCTCTCACTCTCAATTTAATGAACGACACCACAAAACAAACCACTCTTGAACCGTAAGCTCAAAGATGTTTTAAGGAACGAAAATACATGTTCACAGACAACAATATTTTAATCTACTTTTTATTTTGACAATCAATGTAGGGTTCCATCTTGGGCGAAAAAACCAATCTTGGGCTTCTCTACTTGGTCAACTCAAATCTTAGATAACGTTCCTGGCTATGGTGGAAAACATTTGAAACCTTGGTAACAACACTGAAAAAAACAAAACAAACAACAACTTGATTTTACTGATACAAACTACGATTTTTATTTGATTCATTTATAGGTTCAATGATCAAGTTCTTCGCGAAATTTCCTTGGCAATGAAATCAAAACTACCTCAGTACGAATACATCAACATGGACTCTGGTTGGTAAGTAGAAATCATATAGATTGTGACTATGTTTCCATCTTTAACTCTCTTTCTCTCTCTCTCTAGGTGCGAAACATATGACGACTTTGGAAGGTGGACTTATCGTGAAGACTTATTCCCCCAGGGGCTGAAACCGCTATCGGACTACCTGGCCAGCAATGGACACAAGCTTGGCATCTACATTCTACCTGGTGTGCGTAAAGATGCAGCGGAGGATCCCAATGTCAGAATCAAGGGCACAAGACATCGACTCGGCGACATTGTCAAATCGAAACGGGATGGGAATGGATTCTTGGGAACGACCTATATGCCAGATACTGATCAAAACGAGGCACTAGTGCAAACTTATTATGATTCGATGGGCGAACTCTTTGCAGGATGGGGTGTCTCCTTTGTCAAGATCGATGGATGTGGACCTGGAGGAGGTGATGCGTTACGACCAAACCAATCTCCAGACAACCGCAAGTGCTTGGCCATGATGAAAAAGGCGTTTGCTAAACACAACATTTGGATGGAACTGTCTTGGTACCTGGATCCTACGTTTGCCGACGATTGGGCTACGCTTGGGAATGGCGCACGTATCTTTATTGACATTGAATCCTACTCGAAAAGTTACATGACGTCCTCCATGCGTGTATTTCAACGTATTACGCATGCCGCCAACTGGGCAGAGTCCGGGGTGGTGGGTCCTGAACATGGGTTCTATCTCGATCTGGATGTGGTGACGGTCGGGATGACGGTGGACGGGAAATGTATTGATGGCTTGGACAATGACGATGTGCGACTCTCTTATATTAGCTTTTGGGCGATGATCAGCTCCGTCTTTTGTCTTGGTGCGGATCCTCGTTGTATTCCCGATAAATACTTGGAATGGCTCAATCATCCTGACATGCTGGCCATCCATCAATGTGGCATCATGGCCAAGCCGATACAATCAGGGAACGCATGGGATAATCGAAGGCAGGTCTGGTGGAAAAAACTTCCAGATGGTCGGGTGGCTGTTGGCTTATTCAATTCCAGTGTCTTTATGTTTATGTTTGGAAGGTACTATGATGTCACTTTTACTATGAAGGATGTGGGGCTCAAGAAGGCGACGATCAAGAATATTTGGACTGGGGAAGCGTTAGGGGTGCATGAAGATCATTACACTGTGGTGCTCCGTCCTGGTCAATGTCAAGTACTGCTGCTGCAACCGCAATGATGGTGACGATGATTCTCCTTTAGTTTAGTTTAGCCTAGCTTAGTTTATTCTCTTTATTATTTATTTATTTATTTATTGATGTATTATTGTCATCTTTTTTGGCCTTTTAGTGTAATCATTTATTATTTGTTTTATCTTTGTACTGTACATATTTTTTTTTTTTGAACCAATAAAAAACTTTATATTCCACACGTCTTCACTATTTGTTGTCAAATCAGATTTTACAGAAAAATTGGTATTATGTTTGTTTTTACAGTGGGCCATTGAAAAAAGGGGATCACATACTGAATGATTAGATTGGAAGTAGGGGTCTATATTTTTTAGGCTTGCTGATTAATATTGTCCTTGGTTTTAGGTATATACAGTGCAGTACTGTATTTGTTTAGTATTTGGATTTGTAAATTATTATATCAAGTGAAAGCATTATCATTCTCTGTGAATACGGCGACTGCTCAATTAATATGATATTGGACGACATGAAACTAACGATGTGATTAGCCAGCTACAGGTGGACATTTTATGTATCAGTATTTGATGGGAGTTGCGCAGAAGGGAAATCGATGGCTACGATAGTGTCCATAAGGACAGGGAAAATGTTACAAAGTTTTGGTATCTAGGACTTCTCTGGGCTGGACTGAAAAAATATTTAGGGTTGGGCGCCTTTTTTGTCCGATATAAAACAATTTAATCTCCGAATGCATGTATTTTTTTTTGAATATCGATTATTATCTTTTCCTTGCTTTTTGAATCAACCTTAATCATGACACAATTGGACTACCTCTGTGAACTCAATGACTACCAAAAAGAAGCCGTTATATCCGATGCGCCATCTTTGCAGATTCTTGCAGGTCCTGGCTCTGGAAAAACTAGAGGTCAGTATGAATTTGAACAATATTTATAAAAATTTGGCGTCTTCTCACTGTTTGATTTTACCCTTTTTCATTATATAGTTCTTACAACACGCGTGGCATGGTTAGTCAAAGAAAAGGATATACCACCTTCCTCAATTGTTGTGGTCACTTTTACTAACAAGGCTGCGAAAGAAATGAAGGAACGCCTGGATCAACCTCTTTTACTTGGCAGTAACTTCACCAATGCTCTCGTTATAGGTACCTTCCACTCCTTTTGTGCGCGTATGCTACGTCGGCATGTGAATCTGACACCTCTCAAAAAGAATTTTGCAATTGTTGACGACGATACAAGCAAGAGCATGGTAAAAGCAATTGTCAAGGAACACAAATCTAGCCTCTCCCCTCTTGGCCAAAAAACGGATTCAGGTACTGACCCCCACACACAAAATAGCTCATCACAGTCACTCACCTACATGGACTTCTTTTTTCTACTCTTCTAGATATATTCCGGAGATATATTAGCCAAAAAAAGAACAAAGGAATCGGCTGCCTTACCTACAAGTCATTGGACGAAAACGATCCCGAAAAGAACGATATTGCTCTGATATACAGGTACAGTACAGCGAAGGTTTGGAGAAAAGAGACAAAACAGACATATGTTTGACTAACGTGAACTTGTTTTTTATCTAGCGCCTATGAAGAACAACTTGAAAAAGAAAACATGGTTGTAAGTTGTATAGTAAATATCATTGTAAATGATTATATTGATCACTTATTATTATAGGATTTTGATGGACTCTTATTACATAGCCGGGACCTCTTCAAAAA
Source organism: Absidia healeyae (assembly GCA_019677225.1). Classification (NCBI taxonomy): domain Eukaryota; kingdom Fungi; phylum Mucoromycota; class Mucoromycetes; order Mucorales; family Cunninghamellaceae; genus Absidia; species Absidia healeyae. Next base: position 24,487 of record JAFHAR010002592.1, on the reverse strand, counting down.
TCATCCTAGGCTGGTTGATTTTATCGAACATGTGTTGGTGGATGAAGTAAGAAAAAAAAAATGCATGTCAAACTTTGGTGTCATTATACTTACTATTACTTTTTTTTTATATTTATTTTTCTAGTTTCAAGACACGAATATCCTTCAATATGAACTCTTGGGGCTGATCACTCGTGGCGGGGAAAAATCTATCACTGTTGTGGGAGGTAAAGTGAGAAAACATGAACAGGGTGGAATCATTCCAAACTACCGGTCTAATCTTTTTGTCTTTATTCGTTTTCTAGATCCTGATCAAAGTATTTATGGATGGCGATTTGCTGACAGGGCTCATTTTGGGAAAATGATTCAAGATTATGAAGGCACCATCATTGTGGATTTGAAAGAAAGTTACCGATCTACGAAACATATTCTATCTGGTGCGAGTCATGTCGTATCACAAGGTAAGTAGAAGAAGAAAAAAGGCAAGGCAATATCAAATGCAAATTGATGACAATGTCATATTATATATGTATGCTCATAGATGAAAACCGAATAGCAAGGCAGCTTTTTACCAACAATAATCAAGGGGCACCCATCTCGATCTTGAAGGCCAGCACCGACACTCTCGAAGCCAATATGGTAGCAAACGAAATTAAGCGCATCCTGGAACTCTCGGACGGACTGATCAAGTACAAGGACATTGCCATTATTATAAGGATGAACTTTTTATCCTTCAACTTTGTAGATGCGTTAAGCCGTGCAGAAATTCCTTTTGTTGTGGTAAGCTATGATTTATATATATGTGCGCGTGTGTCTTCAATTCATACTTACCTTTCTTCGTCTTCCTTATAGATTACTGGGAAAAGGTTTTTGGATCTCAAAGAGGTGAAAGATATTTTGGCCTATCTCTCCTACTTTTACAATCACCAGGATTTAAGCTCCTTTAAACATCTTATCAACATTCCCAAGCGTGGTCTAGGTGAAGTTTCGATCAAGAAAATACACTTGTTGGCAATGGAAAAAAACTGGACCTTGGTGGAAACGACTCAAAACATTGTGGACAAACACCCCGCTACAAAAGGAATGCGTATTATGTCGAAAGCAATTGTGGAATTGGAGAAGTTACTGACTCTGCAAAAGCAAGTACAAGAAAAATTGGACAAAAAGGTAAACCATAAAAAATACATTGTCATCAAAAGTTTTTGCTAACCTTTTTTTATTTATTTTTATTGTTTACATATAGGAATCGATCGGTGATATATTGCAATGTATTGTGGACTCCACTGACTACTCTGGATACCTTGAAGCCAATTACAAATCGGATTATCAAGTCAAATCTGCCAACATTGAGGAACTGATTGCGTTTGCTCGACAACAAGACTTTGAAGCATCTGAAAACGAAAGGTAAATACATATACATGCATTTTTTTTTATCGACTGACCTTCTTACTTTATATCATTGTAGTGGGAGTGACGCTCTTGGTCGATTTTTGGAATCCGTGACTCTGTGTGGAAACTTGAAGGAACAA
>JAFHAR010002592.1:12914-22959 GCA_019677225.1 Absidia healeyae | reverse complement strand
TTTTTTTTTTATCTTTTATAGAAAGTCTGTCTAATAACCGCGCATGCTGCCAAAGGATTAGAATGGGCTTGTGTCTTTGTCGCAGGATGTGAACAAGGTATTATACCGATGGGAAGAAGCGATAATCTGGATGAAGAAAGGTAATGATCAAAATAAAATGTTATATCTGTATTGACAACGAAAATAATGGTAATGCTGATACAAATATACTCACACTTTTTTTTGTGTGTAGTCGCGTGCTTTATGTGGCCATGACTCGTGCCAAATGCTTCCTCTATTGTACTTACGCGGCTCAACGAAAACGATGGTATGGCTATGAACAAACCGTGTTTACCAGGTTTTTGGATGACCTTTCTACTGCTGATTATCAAAGACAGCCACCTACTTGGAATGCTGAGGTGCGGCATTGGGTTTCTCAAGTATTGCGATTACCTTATGAAGAAGATGGGGCTCTTTTGCTTGAAGACCGCGATGGCCAAGACGATGATAAGTAAGTAAACAAAGAGTATATTGGTTTGCGAGCCGACTCACAATCTTTTTTTTTTTTTTATATTTTTTATAGGGCATTGTTAGAAGCAGTGGATCAGATCACGGTGGACCTTCAGAAGAAACTTCTCTATTAGACGATCACCTTACTATCAAACGTTTGAGCCTCCAACTCCATTTTATACAATCAACTACCCGTATACCAACAACCTTTGCACTTCACCCAATATATTCCGCTTACAATATCAAATTCACCTTCAACTGTAGAACTTTTATTCACCAACAACGCAATACCAGAATACCAAAAATTATCGTCAAGTTATCCACATCAACCATATCAACCATATCAGTATATTTTTGGATCAAAAGCATCGACATTCCTTGGAAATGAACGACCAATACCAACAACAACACCGTTATCATTTTAATATACACTAACATACTTCACCAAAAGACAAACCAACCGGAAAAGAGAGAAAGCAACATTTACAACACATACCATCATAAACCGACACCAGTAGGCACCTATTTCGATCTGAAATGGCATAGAAATCAACAACTAGAACAATAAATTTCACTCGGTATTCCATCAAATGCCTTTAATCAACAAACATTGGGCATCCCATGGACGACGGTTTCTCTGGTATCAAGAAAAATGAGTGCTGCTTGAATTTATAGAATATTGGTCTCTTTTTCATCTTGTTTTAGTATTAGTTTGGATTAGTTATTTGGATGATCGGTGTAGTTATTATTTTTTATTCAATAAAAACAAAATGTATTTAGTGTCAATTCTGGTTTACATGAAGAACTATGCTTGGGCGGTGTCATCATGGTGGTCTATAATAGGTTCTGGGCTATGGGCAGTGGAGGAAGTGACTATAGTACAGTAGTGTAGTAAAAAAAAAAGGGTGGGGGATGGTCGAGGTTTTGAAATGCACATATTATATTAGGGAATTGACGAATAGAGGGTATGAAGGGAGCGTGATAATTGGAGGTGATCAAGGAAAGAAGGGTTTTTGAAGGACTGGTCATATCATTGGAAGGAAGGGACAAACAAATGATAGGTTGTAGAGATCTTCAATTTTATTTCAAAGCAAAAGTGTATGTAGGACGGGTGTCTATAAAGAATAAAAAAAAAGATCAATAGCATGTGGGAAGTAGAAGACAAATGAATAGTGGCTGTAATTATCATCAGTTTTATTTCAATAAAAATATATAAACTATGTACACATAATATAATAAACTACTATATGAAGGGAGGGTAAAAAATAGGTAGGTGTCTATGTAAAAAAAAATGTAATCAAAGGTAAAATATAAAAAGTATAGATACTAAAAGGTAGATTGGTGGTGGTAATAGAACTAACAACAAAAAAATGATCATCAATATATAAAAACTAAACTAATGCAAGGTCCTTTTGGCCAATTCGTCACGGAAAGCATTCAATCGTTCCATAGAGAAGTAAAAGTAATCAAAATCAATTTGACTCTGACTAGCTTGGATCAAACCCCAAAGACCCCAACCAAGGTGAGTAGCCATCAGTGTCGTTTCCATTTCCTTTTGAATTTCTTCCGCAGAGGTGTCATCATCAGTGCCAAGTTCGTTCTTCTGAGTGTCGATATAGGATTGAATAAATCGTAGTTGTTCATCTGAGGTCGGGAATGGTTCGGTCATTGCTGCAGGACGTTCGCCGTGATAATCGTATCGCCATTCGTTGAAATGGTTGGCAAGGTCGTATCCACGTGTGTTGTAGCCAGCATATTCAAAGTCCACTAAAACAAGAGCACCCGTGTCGTCACGTTTCAATATATTGCCGTATTGTAACTAACGAAAAAAAAAAAGTAAAGAATGGTTGAGCGTGTCATTCTACCATCATCGACCAGCTTTGCTTTTTTTTCTACTTACATCATTATGACCAAAGACAATAGGACTGTTGACACTGGAAAGAATCGCCTTGCTGATTTCAATATCCTTGCCAAGCTGTTCGAAGTTGTAAGTATCCAATAACTGAGCCCATTCAGGATGTTGTTCCTTGAGGGTAGGTAATAATCGCAGCACCAGAGCATACCATTTGTCAACATTTTTCCATACTTCCAATGAATTCATTCCAGCGTCTTCGGTTGTTGGAGGATAAATACGAATGATAGCATGTTGCCGAGCCATACATTGTGCAATTTGTTGTGAGGTGGTTGGTTCACGAATATCATGATGGTTCAAGGTGATGGAATCCACATATTCTTCGAATCGCCCATTGCCAAAAATAGCTAACAATCGTGGTCCAAGCTTGAGTCTTCCTAATCGTGCCAGCCAGGCCAATTCCTTTTCACGGTCAATTAATTGATCCACACCAACACCATACACCCGTAAAAGCCGTCTTTTTCCACAACAATCGACAAAGAAGATAGCACTAGAGATATGGAATAAATGAGAAGATTATAGTGGTGAGCTGTTTTGTTTACCTTTTCTTAACTGCTGGTATGAGCCAAGTATGAATATGAGGGGGGAAGGGGAGGTAACTTACTTTGTGAGGGCGCCACTGATGCGATTGATGACAACGTCTTCCTTATGTTTTACCCAGCCAGGGAAAAGTTCCTGGGCCATATTGAATACTACTTGGATAAGTTCGTCATGATTCAAGGCACTACAATGTAAAAAAAAAACAAAAAAAAAAAACCACAAAAAACCAGTGAGGTGAGGACAAGTGAATGCTTGGTGAATTTCTTTTTTGTAACTTACGCAAGATCAATCACCGTACTGCAGGTTGGTACTTTGAGTGTTTCAGAATTTTCTCGTAAAAAATGTTGAGTAGGTCTGTCTTGAGAGACTGAGTTGTTGTGGTTTGATCCAACAGTCGTCATAGTTGTTGTATAAAAGTAAAAATAAAAAAATCGAAGGAAGAAAAGCTAAAAAAAAATAGGAAGGGTTTCTGGGCAATAAATATAGAAATCTCAGTTTCAGAATATTTGATTTTCATTGGATAATAAATATCTTGCCTCGAAAACCGATCTCACCCATTTTCTTTTTTTTTTTACCGTCAATTGAGATCACATGCTATTATCAAAATCATCACCCCTCCCCCATTATCATCCTATCGGTATAGTTTCTTTCATGTAAGTACATCAAGACCCCAAATACGATATTGGCATTATATAATAAGCATTATATGAACTCGTGGGCAGAGTCTAACGCATATGGCAAAAGTCGGAGTTGCAAATTCGATTTTTTTCTTCTTTTTTTTAGGTTTCCTTCTTTTTCGCCAATTGTTGACAAGACTATCCTCATTGATGACCGTAAGTTATGCGATTTGTTTGATCTGTTCTTTTTTTTGTACTTGATATACTAATGATTGAATTTTATTACATAGGTGCTTGAAAAGGATCTCTTTGCTGGTATTGTCACCAGTCTATGTTTCTATAGCCAAGACATTATTGTGGTGGGTCATGGTCCTTTTCTCAAGCTATACGACGTTGGTACTGGGAAACTTTTGGCTTGCAAAGAAGTCCTACCTAACAATCGCATTCATCGTATCACGTTAGGTAAGTATATGAATCCTCATGAATCTTTTACTTGTTACTAAGGTCTCCTCTTGGTTTTAAATAGTGCCTGGTTCGAAATCCGATCAAAACGGTGTCGAAACTAGCAAGCTGGCTGTCCACGGATCAAAATATATTACCTTTGTTGAATTGTCCTTTGACTCAGATCATGTTAGGTAAGCAAATCTTGGAACTAGGGCAACTTCAATCTGATACTCATTTTTATTTTATTTTATTTTTTAGAATCACCATTACTGACTCACTTGGCCCTTTTTGCGATTGGATCATGGACATACACTTTTTGAAGTCTGAGGCAAGTCAGTTCCCTTCTAGAATGAAACAGCTTTTTCATACTAACTGTACTTTTATCATTTTTATTAGGGCAAAGACTACTACGACCAACTCGCTATCGCATACGCACACAACTTTGTTGAAGTCTACAACACGACGTTATCACCCACGAACAACACAGAACTGATCCAGCTCAATCTTATTCACCGCGTCCAATGTCAAGTACGATGTATTTTGTATTCAGCTCGTTTTTACGGATCAGCTCTACCGGATCTCATGCTTGCGTCAGGAACGGTCTTCAATCAGGTGCATTTGTGGAAGGTGAAGGATCAGAACGAGGATGGCGACGGTCAAGTGTCTCGGGAACTGATCGGTCATGAAGGTGTGATTTTTGGTGTACGATTCAGTGCGGATGGTTCGATGCTTTCTAGTGTGTCAGACGATCGGACGATTCGGATATGGTCACTGGTGAATCCAAAACAGGCTCCTTTGGTGGTATTTGGTCATACAGCTCGTGTCTGGGATTGTCAATTTGTGGATGAATATCTTATCAGTATCTCTGAAGATTCTACTTGTCGTGTGTGGAAAAATGGATTGATGTCAAATGGAAACAATGTGGTCGGTGGTGGTGGTGTTGATATGGGTGACTCGAGTATGGATTGTTTGGCTTGCTGGGAAGGTCATACGGGAAAAAATGTATGGAGCTGCGCTGTTAGCCCAGATCACAAAATTGTTGCTACTGGTGGTCAAGATTCTGGCGTTCGACTGTGGTCGTTGACATCTATCAAGGAAAACAACATTGGTAAGATGGAAGGGTGCTTATTGGTAGAAGCGAAATTGTGGGGTGTATGGACCATTGAATTCGCTATTTTTTTTTTTAATAGAATCTGAAGACGACTTGATTTGTATGCAACTTCCAGAACAAAACAAATGTGATATTATTCGAAACTTTGCACTGGTCAACAACAAAACAGTAATGGCATCAACTGATCATGGGTAAGATTTCAAAATGTATAGCACAGAGTGAAATTTGACATTGATTGCTTACTTTTTTTTTTAGCCATCTGATAAAATTCGACGCATCAACAAAATCACCGACATGGACAGACCCCTATCAGGATGACGATTTACGTGGCTATTCTGCGCTTGAACAATCACAATGTGGTCGACTCATTGTTGCGGGAAGCATGAAAGGCGGACTTTTATTTTACAGTGCTCAAGATGAATTCATGCCGTTGAAAACAAATATGCATACCAAAAGTATATTTGCAGTCATCATTATTGGCTCTCAAGGTAATTTATGAAGAAAAGAAACACGCATCATTCCATTTAACTGATTCTCTCCTATTCTTTTTTATTATTTTTATTTAGTGAATGACTCCTTCTTTTATGTGATATCGTATGCTTTCAGTGGTGAAGTCTACTTCCATCGGTTTGATGTTAGCAACAAAGACAAGGTAATAAATTTACTATGGAATGAAAAAAATGCTTGGAGACTTTCATACAATGCTTTATTTATATTATCATAGCCTACTCTCATTACACCTTACGTGATCAAATTACCGGAAATTACAACTACTGTCATCTCGGCTGCATTGGTGGAACGTACTGGACTCCTGATTCTTGGCTCCAAGGAAGCATCAATCGTTATCTACCGTATACCTGACTTGTTGGCCTGTAATAGTGACAAATCGTTGGTATATCCCAATATACAAGTGCGAAGGGTTCACAAAAAGCAAGGCTTCAGCAGAATTACCATCAAGCAACCAACGAAATCGTCTGTCCCCACTGAAGATGACACTGCAAATGACAACGACAGCGACAGCATTACCTTTTGGTCCACTGGACGCGATGGCTGCTACAATGAATATCGTCTCACACTTATTGGCTCTCCATCATCTTCGCCTTCACTCGATGATTGTGTACTTGGATTGGATAGTCGTGGTGATACAGTCACTGAAAGCAATGATCTCAGATTGGAAAAGGTGTATCGAAATAAAGTGACAAAAGGTTGGTTGGAAGGTGCTATCTATGTGGATGATGAATTGTTGTTGATGGGTTTTTATCAGAAATCGTTTTTTGTCTACAATGAAACCAAACGTTTTGAGGTAAGCAAAAAAAAAAGTGGTCGAAATGGGGTCTGATGAAAAACTAGGACTAACTTTACATTTTAATTTTTAGATGATATCTGTTGCTTGCGGTGGTGCTCATAGGCGTTGGCATTTTAATACCTTGGATGCTCGACTGAACAATGCTTCCTTTGCTTTTATTCGGAAAGAGGCAGTAAGTAGAAGAAAAGTGGTGGGGATATGGATCATAAAAGGTGAAATACGAAAATGTGACACTTTTATTTATTTTTATTTTATAGATCTATGCTTATATCCGCGATGGTAACAGCACTGTTGATGGATTTCAAGAAAGCACTCTCCAGGTAAATTTGCCATACTTCATCGTTATTACCAATACATGTCTTTATACTCGTACTTAGCAAACTGTGTCTTGTAGGAAAATTATCACGGTCGTGAGGTGCGCGCCATCAAATACTTGGGTAAGAAAATATATGGGATCAATGCTCGAATTGTTATATGACTAACCTTCGTTTTTTTATCATGTAGAATCGCCGACAAACAATGACAATACCAACCACCCTATCATATTTGCAACTGGCAGTGAAGACACCATCTTGCGTGTTCATCAACGTATGTACAAATTATGCATACCCTCAATATATATATATATATGCATCTTACTAAATCGACCTTTTGTTTTATCTAGATATTGTTGGTGCCCAATCAAAGTTTATCACACACTCTACCATACGAAAACATAATTCTGTGATCAAATGTCTCGAATGGAGCCGTGGAATTGATACCTTACTCTTTACTGCTGGTGGAAAGGAAGAATTTAGATGTTGGAGGCTGGGAATGAGTCAGAATCAAGATATCGAACCACTAGTCGTCGATTGCATGGAGTGGGCTACCTGTCCAGTTGTTGGGTAAGAAAAAAAGGGGCAGGGATTTGCAAAAGGAATCATTACTTACTAATTGATTTATTCTCTTTTGATAGTGATGAACGTATTGAAACTCGTATCATGGATTTAACAACTAAAACTTTGGATGCCTCTCTTGGACTCCATTTGGTTGGTGCTGTATATTCGGATGCAATGATTAGGGTAAGTATTCTATAGGGGATGAAACGAAAATTATGTCTATATTTCATTTACTTTTTTTTTTCTTTCTTTCTTGTATTATAGATTTGGCTCTTCAATGAAAAGACTAGGAAGTTTTCTCTCCTTGTGGATGGTACCTGGCATGCAAAATGCATTCTTCAAATCGACAACATAGGCCTTCGACAAGAAAATGGAATGGATCGAATCTTATTCTTCACGTCAGCGACAGATGGAAAGTAAGTGAGGGTGAAATGACAGCAAATGGGGATAAAGAAAAACATGCATGATTATTGACCTGAACTATTTGATTCTATTATAGAGTGGCCATGTGGGATATCAGCGATGAACTTGATTCTGTGCTCAAAAACGTAGATGTGGAAACTGATCCTACCAAACCTGCCATCAAAGTGACGGAGCCTCTTGGATTTTATCAAGTACACATGTCAGGAGTCAATGCACTTGAAGTGACTGAATTCGACAAGGATACCTTACTGATAATGACTGGTGGTGAAGACAATGCTGTTGCTGCAACTTTGGTGAACAAAACAGATGGAAAAATGTTGGGTGATGGGCCATGTGTTGTAGCAAACGCACACGCATCTTCTGTGAATGGTATCCACATCGTACATCCCGAGGAAAAGTGTCATCAAAAGGTCACTGTGGCCACGGTATCAACGGATCAACGACTCAACATTTGGTCTGCAGGTATGGTGTTAGCTCATTCGAATAACAACAGCAATGATGATGATCGTCAAGCTTCCTTTGAGTTGGAATTAGTGGATTCAATTTATGTGGACATTCCTGACCCCTCAGCATTGGATGGTGTGCAAATCAAGTAAGTCATGATGATAAGAATGATATATATATATATATATATATACATGGATTTTTACTCACTTTTTTTTTTTTTGATATAGTGGAACAACTCATTTGACCTTGACTGGCATTGGATTACAAAGCGTACGATTGGAATCATCCTCTACAAAATTAGAATAGTATTTTTTAGACTTAGTTTAGACATAGTTACTTCATTATTATAGTATAGACAAATCATATTATTATTTATTCACATTAGCACTACACCCTTCCTCAATGTTTTATTTATTCATTTATATTACCAAACTCAATAAAGATGTCATTTTTTTATCAATGCTGAACATTTGTTTTTATTTTATATTATTTGAATTATACTACAAGGATATGGCTTCAGGAACGCACAATGCTATTTATATGATAACCAATAGATATCAATAGATATGATAGGTGGGATGAGGAATCGTTTATTGTGTACTTGTTATATTACTATACTTCAGAGAATGGGACACATATGTTTTGCATACTGTAAAAGAAAAAAAGGAATCAAGTGTATAATGGTGTACGGAGATAGTGGACGGCAGAGATTTTGACTAAAAAAAAAAAAGTCGATTGCATGATAAATAAAGGCAGTGCGTAAAACATAAAGACCAGGGTCGTTTGATAAAATCACAATGTATTTTTTATTGTCAATTTTCAATAAAAGATGTCAACTAAATAATAAAAAAGAATCTATAAACTACATAACGATAACAATGATAATGAAAATATATTCTATCTAGGGGTAAAATGTAAACTACAATAATGTGGGGACCTTTCGAAGAGCGTGGATCAGCCAAAAGTTGCTTGTCAATAAGGTAAGGGCACCAGCTTGATGGGCAGCCGCCAATTGGATAGGCACCATATAGATCAGAGTAGAAATACCTAGAGACACCTGTACAACCACCACACCCATCATTGTGTTGACCGCCAATCGCACATTCTTAGGCAAGGGTAGTCGTCGAGAGTATAACCACAGAGCGGTAGCAGCCACAGCAGAAGTTTCAGCCAGGGTCCGATGATCGAATTGCACTGTCGTAGGGTTTTCCAACATGTTTCGCCATTTGCCCTTATCCTGAGGTTTCACATAATCATCCGACCACAGTTCATCTTTAGGAGGTACCAAGCCTTCACCCATCAATGGCCATTCGTTGTAAATGAGTCCAGCATCTAATCCAGCCACCAGTCCACCCGAGAGTGCCGTCAATAAAAGCAACGCACCCAACGAATGAGTCAAAATCCGGAATCGTTTCAATGCGGGATTGTTGAGCATGGTTGCCACTTCCTTGGGGTAAGTTCCGTTTATCAATTTATTTTGTCGAATGACGTCGGCGGCCACAAAGATCGTCGCGCCATAAATCAAGATGGCAGTTGCGAAATGAGCTGTTAATCGGTATTGACTAACACGAGGCACTGCACCGGGTTCTTTCATCAAAGCTTCAGATAACCCAGATTGGACCATATACCACCCCATGAATCCCTATAAGCAAAAATATATCACAATGGACCTGGTCAATCATCTAACTTTATCATTACCCTGTGTTTTTTTTTTAGGGTGTTCTATTTACCTGAAATCCAAGCAAAGAGGTGATACCAAAGACCTGTTTTGCAACACGACGAGTCATGTAACCACGAGAGGCAAAGTAGATACCAGGAATAATAAAAGTAGCGCCAATGAAACGGCCAATCATACGATGAGACCATTCCCAGTAAAAG
>JAFHAR010002590.1:0-10448 GCA_019677225.1 Absidia healeyae | reverse complement strand
AAAAAAAAAAAAAAAAAAAAAAAAAAAAAAAAAAAAAACTTTATTGATTTGAATATAAATACTATATACATGAAGAGAAATTGGTGGGATTGACAAAGGAGATAACTAAACTATGTAAGGAAGAGTGATGTAAAAATAAAGGGATAAAATGGGGATAAAATGGGAAGGGGTGGAAGAGATAAGCTATGGGGAACTACAATTTGATGATGCTTCCGGCGCATCAGCAGTAGGCTTGCTTGTCCATGAATAAGAGGAAGAAGGCGTGGGTAAAACAGATGAGTACGTGACGCGAGGAGTAGGTTTTTCGGCAGCAGAAGTCGATTCCTTGTTGCGAGTATGATCAGTGCTCGTGGTTGGTGATGACAAACTGGACTTTGTTGTTGAGTCTGCTTTTGGTGGAGACGACCAAATAGAATTGCTGGTCGAATGAATCGTCGAACTAGGTGTTCTTGGTTTGTCGACATCGAATGCCGCCATGGTCACAGGTGATGTTGTATGAGGCCGATCTTGCATGAGGCTATCCATTGTATCAGCCGCTGTGGGTGGTGGAAGAGGATCAACAACAGAGCCATTGGGTGATTGGATTGGTTGCTGCTGCTGTTCTGTCATTGCTGGTGTCGATGTGCCCGATTTTCTGCCGCCTCCACTTGTATTGGTAGAATTTGTTGTTGCTGATGCAGATCGTCGTAATCGGTCAATTTCACGCCGTAAGCCGTCGTTTTCCCTTTGTAGTTGTTCCCGTTCCCGACTTGATACTTGCATTAAGTGTTGAAGATGATCCTAATAAAAGAAGTGAGTCAGAAAGTTTGCAAAATAGTACATTGAGTCTACTGAATGCAATAAAAATAAAATAAAATAAAAAATTACCAAGGTGTGTGCGATTTCAGAGTTTAAAGATCCAGATCGATTTCTTCCACTGTCGTAAAGTTTACTGCTTTCGGTATGTCCCACCCTGGTGGAGGGAGAGTTGTAAAAATATGCTGGAAGTGCAGTAGAGGATTGATTTCCAGGGAGGAGAGATAGGCCAGTCAACATCTCATGTAAGAGGATTTTTTGGGCTTCCGCTTGCTTGTACAAATTTTCCATATGTGCATAAACTGTAGCCGGCGCCGAGTTATCAAAAAACCTTGCCGATTGACCACGGGAGAAGGATGAATTGGGTGAATAAGAGGAGACAGATGACTGTGGTGATTCCAAATAGCCAGCATCTTTGTCAAATTTCATATCGGCAAGACCGGACACCTGGAACCGACCTTTTTTCCGCCCTTCCGATAGATTTGTTGAGTTTGGTGTATCGTGAGAGTGTAAGCTGGAGTCCCTTGATAAAGTACTAGTATGTTCCTGACTGCTACCACCGTTTTCCTTTGTCGTCGAATCTTCTTTTGCTACCGAGAAGCGACTAATCTTGTTACCACCGCCAGGAGTAAGTGGACAGCCATTGATAGACGCATTCCTTGAAAGAGGAGGAGTTTCTGTTGCTGATGTTGCCTTTTCCATTGTCGAAGCCATAGGTGAGTGATGTACCGCAAAACGAGACCTCCTCAAACCGTCGCTGCTACCAATACGTGATACCGGAACGGGTTTAAAGTCGTGATGAGAGTCAGCGAGTGATGCTGGAGATGCTATTGCCGCTGCTGCTGACGCCGCCACCACCGCTGCAGTTGCTGATCCAGTAGTCGATGGTTCTGTATGGTCATTTTCTTCGGTGGGGGTTGATATTGAGCGAGTTCGTTGTGGGGTTTGGTTGACACTGAAACGACCCTTTTTCACTTCTTGGCCAGATGATGCGGATGATGATATTGATGGTGGCACAGGCTGGAATGGGGTTGTCATTGTACTACCAGAGATGCCCAAACCAACGCCATCCTTTTCGGACGGGCTAAACGTGTTGGAGGAGAGTCGTGGTACCGATTGTTCGTTGATGGAGGACATGGACCGCTGTGATTGTGCCGTATTCAATTGATCATTGCCATTTTCACCAACGACAAACCTGGATTTTCTTTGTGGAGTAGGTGCTGCAAAGTCAGGTGATGTTGGCCGGCTTGCTGGAGAAGAAGATACAGAATTCGAATGTTCAAGAGGCGAGAATTTATTGTTGCCTTGTTGGGGAAGAGACTTGATGACGGCGTTTCCAAATGAGATGTGTTTCTTGCTGTTTGAAGTAGTTGTATGTGTGTTGCTGTTGTTGTTATTGGACGTTGAGCCATCTTTGAGTGCGTCTACATCATCGTCTGAAAGGGTATCAAAGTCCCATTTGTCTGTTGATTCCACGGTGATATGTTTTTGAGGGACTTTTTTATGTGGTCGTTTTTCCAAAGCTGGTACGCTCGTCAAAATCGTTTTCATCAAAAAATCCTTCTTCTTGGCTTGTCTGAAGAATGGATGCAGTAAGAGTTTTTCGGCAGAGGGTCTATCAAAGAAGGTCAAGTAAAAGCACAGGGTGAGTAAATAGAGCATCATCAATTATTGACCTTTTTTTTTGCTTACCTTTTCCTGGGATCCTTTTGAAGGCAAGAGTCAATCATTTCCTTGATCAATTTGGAAAATTTGTGTTTGGCAGTTTCACGAGAGAGAGTGGGAGGATCTTGAGATAACGTCATCATCAACACTTTCATAGGAGCGTACTTTGCAAAAGGCGCATGACCAGTAGCGAGTTCAATAGCAGTAATCCCAAAGCTCCATATATCGGCCTTGAAATCATATCCAGCTTGTTCCATTACTTCAGGTGCCATCCAACAAGGCTATATAATGAATAAATAAAAATTAGCCTATATTGTTTCATTTTCATATGCAATTGATAAAAATAAAAAATAAAAATAAACTTACAGTGCCCACAAAAGTCTTGCGAACTTCGTTGTTTTCAGTTAGTGAGCTTGATACACCAAAATCAGCTAATTGGACCACACCATGATCATCCATCAACAAATTTCCCGCCTTGACATCACGATGAATATGACCGTTTTTGTGAAGATAAACCAGGCCTTCCAGTGCTTGTTTCAGAATAGTGGCAATAGAGATTTCGTCAAAACCATCAGGGTAAGCAGTCTTCATGATATCCAGACAGGAGCCAGCAGACAAATAAGGTGTGATGATATATAGCTTTGAGCCAGTGACAAAAGAGCCATAGACCCGTAGGACATTTGGGTGCTTTGAGAGAGCCATCAGTGCAGTTTCACGCTAAAAAAATAATAATAATAAAGAGAATGATGAGTGAGTATAACAATTATGCGGCAAATATTGTATATATACTTACTCGAAGTTCGTCGATTTGATTTCTTTCAAACATATCAAGATCAATCACCTTCATCGCTACCTTTCTGTTGGTTGGTTTGTAGACAGCACCATAAACGACAGCCGATGAGCCATATCCTATAACAATAAAGTGGAGAAGGATGAGTTTCTGCACAACAACTGTGTATGTATATATGTGTGTGCGTTTTCTTATCTTACCAATTGGTTCTTTTAGTTCATAATCTTCTGGTTTGTTTGATAGTTGAGCATCGGAGAGTTGGAGTTGAGCTTGAGCTGACGGTGATAAATTATCTGGATGACTGTGATGGTGGAGACTTGGTAGTCGAGATAAAAGGAGGTCGTTGGTGGTACTTCGTTTGATAGGTTGTGGTTGGTGCTGTGTTTGTTGGTGCTGTTGGTGCTGTTGCTGCTGTTGTTGTTGATGAACTTGTTGTATACTGGGAGAATCCATTGAGCTTTTCATAATACTATTTGATCTAGATCGTGTGGGGGTATGAGAAGGGCTAGTTGTTTTGCTCCTACTACTACTAGCACTTTTGTTCACCTGTGCCATGACAAAGTGATTTTTTTTAAAGCAGGAAGTGTAACGTGGTTGTGGAACAAGAAAAAAAAATAGAGACAATGAAAAAAAATATTTTCCCAACATTTTTAAGGCCAGCACAAAAAATCACGAGACCCAAAAAATTGACTATTTTATTAAATTTTGTTGATGTAAAAAGGAATGTTTTTGTTGTACAAGACTACCACTACTATTGACTAAATTAATATCCAACTGTTGATCATCCAAGTAATTTCCCCAGCCTTCCATCAGACCTAATTGGACCACCACACGAGCGAATTGGAAGGGTTGATCTACATGCAGCCGATTGGAGCGATCATGAATAGGAAAGGACGCTTGTTCAACACCCGATGGACACCAGCCTTTGATTCGAACCATAGACTTGCCAATTGTATGTTCACATTTTGCCACCTTGTCCGCCAATACCAAGCACACCTCGATTTGACCTTGTTGTGATAACCATTGTTGTAAATCATGCAAATGACCTTGTAGTGAGAGACACATGGGTTGATCTGTGACTTGCCATGAGTTGCCTTTTGTAATCACATCATGCTTGACTTGCCAATCTGAGAAGGTATATTGCATCAAATTCCGTACATTACTGTTGCTTTTGTTGATGATCAGTTGTGGATCATTGGTCGGGATCAATGACATAACCGATGTTGCTTCCACTAGTCGTAAAACAAAGGTATATCGCTGAGATCCATCGCCAATTTGAAGATAAGGAAATGGGCCCCTTTTGCGTTGGTCCACCCTAAGACAGTCCATGATAGATAATGATGCTGTCGATATATTCCATAATGGTCCTTCCTTTTTGCTGTTATTGGAGTCACTATCCAATGATGATGATGATGATGATGATGTTGTTGTTGTCGATATACGTTGCTGATCCATGATATTATTGTGGTCCACATCATTGTCACTGGTGTCATTTGTCGCTGTAAATGATGATAAATTTGTCGTGACGCCATCACTACTATTCATTGAGTGTATTTCCAGGTCCAAATCATCGTAGCTGATGTCCTCCGACTGTTTGTTAAATATTGGATGGTGATGATGTCGTACTAAAGCTGCAGTGGTTTCCCGACTTCGTTCACCAGCATGGAGCGGCATTTCAACGACAAAAAGTCCTACTTTGATTTTCGCGCAGGCCGTGGTCGTATCATGTCCCTCTTTTATAACCGATTTCCAATCCCCTTTGTCGATAACATAGTCTTTGAGAATGTTGAGTGGTGGTGGTTGCTGCTGCTGTTGTTTTTCATGATAATGATGATGTTGTTGGTGTTTTTTTTTAGCCACTTTGATTGTCTTGGCCTGATCTACACGTAAAGCCACCGTTCCCAATTCATGCATGTCACCCCGCCCGTTCATTGTCGTCACTTGAAGAGTAACCTGGGCACGTCGCCGCTTCAGTCGTTTGAGTAGTTTTGCTGATAAGAAATATACCAAGGTTGTTCGCCACTGAGGAGTCGGTACTAATTTTGCTGGTTTCGCTGATATAATCGTTGACGGTGGAATCAGATCGCCTACAGTATCCGGTAAATGTAAAGCCAGACGACTATGAAGAAATATATCACGATCACTAAAAGAAGGAAATCCAGTACCTTGTATGTGAGAGTGAAAAAGAAAAGGTGGCATTAGTACGAGTGCCACTGTTCATTTGGATATTTTCTTTTTATATAAACCTACCTTCGGCAATAGCCACGAGTAACGCATATTCACATGTTGTTGTCAGAATGAGTGTCATAAACGTATCAGATAAGGGTGTGAATCAAGTGAATAATAGAAAATAAAAAAGAGTAAGAACGAAAGAGCTTTGGTGGAAACAAACACAAAGGAAATGGAGGGAGTTGGAAAAACAGGGGGGCCAAGAAATAAAAATTACTTTTTGAGGTTTTATTTTTTTATCTTTGTCAAAGGGAAAATGTGCCCAATGAAAGAAAGGAGACAAAAAATAATACCCGATTGCTTTATATTTTTTCACTGCATGGAAGCCACGAGTTTAATAACAATGAAATGCAAAAAGGAAGGTCCCTTTGTATTGTCCAATCCTTGATAATGGTCTACTGTGGCGTGTGGCATAGATAGGACATTCAATCGCCGCTCATCTGCCCAATTCAAAAAATCAAGTCTACCCATAACTCCGCTCAATTTTTTAATGCCCAGAAAAACGTTGGGCCAACATTCGCGCCTAAAAAGTCTCAAAATCAACAATATACATGCACCTTCCATGTGTCTGACAATATTCCAAATCCATTTTGGGCTCACTATAATCCAACAATAATAATGTAACGATAAAATGATTATCTTACGTGTGAATAGCTTAGGGTTCAATTCACAGTGCTACACTGCACTGCAGCATACATAAGATTGTAGATCTGTGCGGAGAAATCACCTCAAACTGCTCAGTTTTCTTTAATCAATGGTGTGGCAAGCGGAGTGGGGAAATTAAGCTTTCACGAAAATTGTGTAACTTCTGTAAAACAGTTGTCGCTCATTAGTACTTATCATGGTGATTGTCATCATTATACAGTATATGCTAATTGAATATTGATTCATGCTGTTACTTTTTCAGCTAAACTACAAACATATGCGTGGTGCTCTTTTATTTAAAAATGCAAAAGCCAGGTGAATGGACTGTGTTACATAGGCATCTCAAATCAAAAGGGAACCTTACACAACAATAAGACTGATTTTTCAAAGACCGGAATGAAAAACACGTTCATGAAAGGTCTAGAGACATTGATGATAATATTTGAGTGATAAAAAAATATGAGTAAGAATGATATTTTTATTGAGATTGATACTAACAAACAAGATATATAAAAAGGGGATGGTAGATACTATAACTAATAAAAAAAATGGACAAAAGAGTGAAATAATGTAGAGATTGAGGGTGATAAAAAAGATGAGGGGAAACTATAAAAACTAAGTGATAAACTAATAATAGGTAAGTAAGTAGATAGGTAAAATAATGCCGAAGTATAATAATAAAGAAAACGACAATAACAACAACAACAGCAAATAAATAGATATGTAAAAGGGAAAAGGGGAAGGAGAAAGAGAGAAGAGTTCCAGATGACTTGGTACATCACATAACAGTACAACAACCACCACCACTAACAGGAGCAAAAGGATCTTCTTTCTTGTCAATAGGACCCCACACCGAAGGCAGCATAGGATCTTTGGTAGTTTTGCAATATTCAATCAATCTACAAAATAAACAGTCAATATCATATCATATGCCGGGAATGTAAGGTGTGCTTTTTCCTACCCAGTTGAGGCTTCCGAGACAGTGATTCTGTTGACGTCGAGTTGTTCACGTAATCGTTGGTTGTATTCTAACAGTCGTCGTAATTTTGCTTCTGATATATTTTGAGCACGGCGAGTGGCCATTGGGGTATAATTGTATTGAGTCGCCATGATGGATGATAAAAATTAATGTAAGAAAGGGGAAGAAAGAAGAAAAATGATAGTCCGAACAAAAAAAATCAAAAGATTGTTGACATTAAATCCCCGACCGGGGGCGACTGATGGGCAACCCAGAAATGGAAAATCAAGCAACTGATAATCTTTTTTGTTCATCACCGCAAAAACTACAAATCATTTTTATTTTATTTATTTATTTATTTCTTCTTCTTCTTCCTCCTCTTATCCCTACTCTTTCTCTTTACCTTTCTCTTATATTGTTATTATGCTCTCCACTGTACTCAGAAAGAATATCTTACTATCCAATCCTGTTACAACCATTCGATGTATGCCGTTCCGTCGATCGTACATCGCTGAAGCCAAAAATACTCAGAATCTTATTGAAAAAATTGTGCAAAAATATGCCTTGGACCTTCCCGCTGGAAAGCAAGTGAAAAGTGGTGACTATGTTTCTATTCGCCCTGGTCATATCTTGACTCATGACAATACTGGCGCTGTTATTCCAAAGTAAGTATGGGGGAGGAAAGAAATATAGATTGATTGAGCATGACAAAACTAGGTAGGCTTGACTGACATTATACTCGTATATGCTTTAGATTCCAATCCATTGGTGCTACCAAGATCTACAATCCTCGCCAACCTGTGTATGCTTTGGACCACGATGTACAAAACAAGTCGGAAAAGAATCTTGCCAAGTATGCCAACATTGAAAAATTTGCTCAAGAACAAGGGGTGGATTTTTACCCTGCAGGACGTGGTATTGGCCATCAAGTGATGATCGAAGAAGGGTATGCTTTCCCCAACACATTGACGGTGGCGTCTGATTCTCATTCCAACATGTATGGTGGTATTGGCGCACTTGGTACTCCCATTGTACGTACGGATGCTGCTGCAATTTGGGCTACTGGACAAACATGGTGGCAAATCCCTCCTGTGGTCAAGGTCGAGTTGAAAGGAAATTTACCCACTGGCGTGACAGGCAAGGACGTGATCGTTACACTATGTGGTTTGTTCAATAAGGATCAAGTCTTGAACACAGCGATTGAATTCCACTGCGAACATGAAGGCACCATCTCGGTGGAAGACCGTTTGGCTATCTCCAATATGACAACGGAATGGGGGGCTCTGGCTGGTGTGTTCCCTGTGGACTCTTTGACTATCGATTATCTTCGCAAGCGTATGGCTCGATTGGAACTGACACAATTTGAAAATAAAAATCTGAAGGTGCCCAAGACACCCGGACAACCTTTTGTTCACCCTCGCATCAATCAAGATACTATTCAAGCTCTCTTGGCCAACCCTCTCAAACCCTCCAATGAGGCCTCATATGCCAAAACATTGACTCTGGACCTGTCAACGCTGTCGCCTCATGTTTCTGGGCCCAACTCTGTCAAAGTCGCTACCCCGTTGTTGGATTTAGAAAAACAAGATATCAAGATCAACAAGGCTTATTTGGTGTCCTGCGTGAACTCCCGGGCTGGTGATCTCCGCCAAGCTGCTGCCGTAATGAAGGGAAAAAAGGTCAAGGAAGGTGTGGAATTCTACGTAGCTGCTGCTAGTTCTGAAGTGCAAAAGGAAGTCATGGAATCTGGTGACTGGGATATTTTGATTCAAGCTGGTGCTAAGGTCTTGCCTGCTGGTTGTGGTCCTTGTGTTGGTGGGTTGAAATAATATAGAAAATAGTAAGAACTACTAAACTGACTATTCATTTATTTAGGTCTGGGTACTGGATTGTTGAAGGATGGTGAAATTGGTATCTCTGCTACAAACCGTAACTTCAAGGGTCGCATGGGATCCCCTTCTGCTTTGGCCTATCTTGCTTCACCTGGTAAGTTGAGAAAAAAAAGTATTATACAAATGGATGAAACTGTTTCTTCTGACCTTTCTCTTTTTTCTTTCTTTTTTTATGATCTCGCTGACTTACAACAGCTGTGGTAGCTGCATCTGCGGTGGCCGGAAAAATCGCATCCCCTACTTCCAATGTCAAGGATATTACACCAAAGTTCAGCATTCAAGAACACACAGCGAATGGTGACGAATCAGCAACCAAGGCCGACAGCGCTGAAGTATTGCCCAACTTCCCCTCTGTGATTCGTGGTGAACTCCTCTTCTGTCACGCCGACAATCTCAATACCGACGGCATCTATCCTGGCAAATATACTTACAATGACGATATGACGACCGACGACATGAAGAAGGTGGTGATGGAAAACTACGATCCTGACTTTGTCAATGTGGTACAAAAGGGTGATGTCTTGGTGGGTGGATTCAACTTTGGTACCGGGTCGTCGCGTGAACAGGCCGCTACTGCTATCAAATCGCGTGACATTACTATCATGATTGCTGGCTCGTATTCGGATATCTTCAAACGCAACTCTATCAACAACGCTCTTCTCTTGATTGAATCACCTGAACTTGTCAACGACCTCAAGACCCAATTAGGCACCCAAGATCTGACGAAACGTACCGGATGGCAAGTGGAAATCCATGTGGCTGATGGCAAGGTCAATGTGAAGAAGGATGATGGTAGCGAAAAACTGTATACTGTTGGCGCGCTGGGCAAGAGTGTGCAAGAAATTTGGCTCGACAATGGTTTGGAAGGCTGGGTCAAGCAACGATTGTAGATTAGATTTTTCTTCCATTTCCTCTTTCTTTTATCCATTTATACATATTTTATCTAGGCACTTGATAGATATCATTCCTTTTATTTTCATTTTTATATTGTTACCTTTATTATTTACTTTATTTTATTTTGTATGTCAGGTGTTTTAATAAAATGAATATTTTAGAAATTCAACATGTATGCTATCTTTCTCAGTATGTCTTGGAAAATTGCTGTTGCCCATGGTGGTGGTGGGGGAGGGGAAGGTTCGAGTACGGGTTACCATAGGGTTGGAGGCGATTATGAAATAGGATTATATCAGTATTGTTGACGAAACGGCGCTATGATGTATTGGTGACAGTTACGGCATGGGATCATGGCTATTTATGACAGGTCACGTGCTATTTTTTTTCATTGTGATCGAAAACGATGTTATATAAAGAACAGATGAAAAGGGTGGGTACTATGTAATACTGCCTGTAATTGTTGATTTTGTTTCATTCACACTCACACTCACACTCACACACATACATATATATATAATATACATATACACACACTCATACACTAAGGGGTCAAAAAAAATAAATCAAACCACACGTAAAA
>JAFHAR010000259.1:17089-27206 GCA_019677225.1 Absidia healeyae | reverse complement strand
ACGGCTCACTAAAGAAGGACCAGTATCTAAAAAAAAGTTGAATCAATGTACTTTTATCTAAAATAAAAGAGGACAAAAGAAAAAAAGAAAAGTACTAAGTAATAATAAGAATGAGTGGGAATAACAGAATGGGATGTTTTATTGTGTAAGGGAAACTAATGTTGTTTGATCAAGTAAAGGAAAGAGAAAGAGAGAAAATTTATTCTTTCAAAGTCAGATCTTTTGAAATCCAAAAAATAATCTGGAGGATCGTCCATCATTTTTTGATTTGAAACCCAGATCGAATTTTTTGAAATCAAAAAAATAATCTGGAGGATGGTCAATCCTTTTTGATTTGAAACTCAGATCGGATTTTTGAAATCCAAAAAAAAAATCTGGAGGATTTTATTTTATTTGAGCATATTCAAGCTCCGACGAAAAGTGAAAGTATCTTTTCAAGCACACTTTAGTCTACTGTGCACGACTTTGATCCAAGTGTACTATTTGCTATTATGTAACTGCCAAAAAAAATTTAAGTAGAAAATATTTGCATTAATAATAACGCCACAATCACTCCTTGTAGAGATATACCATAACACCATTTTTGGTAATACTGGCCAAACCGAGGCCTCCATTCTACTTTGTCCCGCGTGGGGTTCCTTTGGCTTCATATTTGGCATGAGTATACAAAAAAATAATCTATATGGATATGCGTAGAGTATATACAAGAAAGGAAGTTAACTGACCAGTAATAAGCAAAAACGTTCAGTCGTCACTCGTCGCAATTGATCTCATCTTATATATCCTCATGGGCACTTGAAGTCATGGCACACGGTAAATACAATAGAAACCGCTCAGGAAGCACTCCCAGAGACACCTGGATAGTAATAACAATAAAAATAGTAAAAACCGCTCAAGAGGCATCCTACCAAGTCAGCCAGCCCAGGAAAAAAAATCCGCTCAGGTGGCTCTCTCACAGTTGTTCTAGCCGCAATAGCACTAAAAATAATTAAAACCACTTATACAGGACGCCCACAACAAGCCAAGCCGGGAAAAATAATAAAAACCACTTAAACAGAAATCCTACAGTCGTCCCAGCTAGTAAAGGCACTAAAAATATTAAAAACCGCATATCGTCTACCTTCATTGTGCTGAATGTTGATCCCAACCTACAATTAGCTATTCCGTAACTAGTACAGTATGTACTCTTTATGAAAAAAAACAAAATATTTACTTAAAAAGCAAAAACTCCATAGTCAGTCCTGGCGGAGATATGGTGAATGACTATTTTACGTGGAAGTTTTTGAAATTCAGCTAACCAGCGACGTCCATTCAAACTCTGTGAATCGTTTGACGTCATATTTGGCATGCATGAAAAATAAAATAGAAACAAATCAAATATTCATATATGAATGGAATATATACAAAAACGCGATTTTTTTATCAAGCCTATTGAGAGTGTGGTATGGGTGTAGAGAGAGAAAGAGTAATATACGAGTTGTAATATAACCTTTTATTATTCAAAAGAGAAGTAAAGAGTAAATAAAATAGTTCCACACCAACTGGTTAAAATATAAAAAAAATCTTTTTCCGCCAAGCCCCTAGTATCACCATCATCGCAATCATGGTTAATTCTGAAACAGGCTTGTCGGTCTATAATAAAAAATCCAGAGTCGCCATTTCAAAGTACAATGAAAAGTCGCTCTTTTCAAAAAATTGATTCTTTTCAAGCTCCGTCGCCGCTGTTGGCGCTATGCGGATCATGATGATCAAAAAGCCTAATCTTAGCCTATTCACACCAAATAAAAAATAAAAAACACCAAAGCATCATACAAATAACATGCCGGATACGACACCTATTGTAGTACCTGCGCCAGCGCTATTGTGTTTTGAACACCCATAACCACTCGTTATTCAAACGCCGACCACATACCCAGCCAGCAGCACCTTTCTAGCTGCGTCAGGTCATCCATCACTCCACCAAAAAAAATACTCAATTTTCCCATTTGCCCAATAACGCCACCGGAGGAGCCCTCGAGCCACTTGAATATTAATAAAAGCGCTCAGTCAGTCACTCTACCACAGTTATCCTAGCCACTAACAACACTCAAATATATTTAAAACTGTTCATACAGCATGCCCACAACCGACCTAGCCAGTGATAACACTAAAAAAAATAGAAACTGCCCAGCAAATACCCCCCAAAGCCACCTAAGCCAGTCAAGATCAGTAACATCATTCCACCAAGATCCATTAGACACCTCTATTAGATCAGTTTGCCCGTCAATAAAATACGACCTTTATTTCTAACCATCACCATTAGTCCATCCTCCAACTTTAAAGATCCTTGTTTACATTGTCCCACTCCGTTTCTCCCAAATTCATTGTATAGTAAAAAGGCATTGAATAGTACGTTGTATCAAAAGTCATTGTATAGAACTGTGCATCATAAAGGTTTTTTATCTCAAAAAAAAAGTATTCTAAAACAATAATAAAACTATCACTACCATTCCACATAGAGACAGCCAGGGAACCACCACGCCAAGTCGAATCGCTTTCGCCATTACCTGGAACCAACCAGCAAGCTACCATTTTGGTTTACCTACAAAATAAAACCAGCTCATCAAACATGTTCTAGTATTTCATATAAAAAAAGAAGATATCCCATCACAAAATGATTTTACATTACCTGCAACATCACTAGAAAAGTCAAAATGACGATAAAAAAAATTGAAAAAGCCAAGTTCCAAATCCTGAATCCAAAATGACGGGTAATGCCATGCACTTTGTAAAACCCTTTCGAAAATAACACTAATTCCTATAAAAAAGCCAATCCATTATCACAATTGAGACAATGGAAGAAAAAAAAAGAAAAAAAAAAGTAGACAAGGATTGATATTTTCTACAATTCAACCCCCGAACGAATTTTTTTTGAAATCCAAAAAAGGAATTTCCATTTTTGAAATTTAACCCCGGATCGATTTTTTTGAAATCCAAAATCTGGAGGAATTTATCAAATTTATGCAGCACTGTACTCTACACAAACTGTATGGCTGCCAAATGCGACCCAGCGTTTTCTATGTTATTAGGCAGTCTCAGCACAATAACATAACAAGTGTGTCTATACTAGTAGCGCGTATGGGATTAAACGACCCTAGATTGTGGTTGTATGACTGACGAGCTAAAAGGTGAAAAGGAAAAAACCCAGACACTTTTTGTCTGATATATATATTTGTTAAATGTTGATTCTACATTTTTGCAGAGTACTGAACTCTCCACCTTGATGTAATTCTACCTGAACCCATTTATTCTTAACGATTTGCTAAAGTGAATTAAAAGAACAGATTAGTGGCTTCCTCGGATGTCAATCCGAAGGCCATCATGGTAATGCTGGCGTACACGCAGTATACAAGAGTAATATAAAAGGGCTACGGAATACTTCCTTTGAGAATGACTTGATGTGTAACGATCATGCCCTTAAAATTAGACCGTCAAAGTGAACTCAGATCATAAAATTATTGTTTTGATAGCGGGTTCATGCATGCCGGGGACTACCATGCACCCCAATTCTTTATCGACTATATCCGATCACTTGAAAAATAAAGAAACAGCACATACTGCATTTTCGGCCACGATGCATGAAACCTGCTAGATAAGGCATTGTAATACAGCACTCATTACAACAAAAAATAATAATCGGCAAGAATTGACTTAAGAGTCAAAATAGCGTGTTTTTTATCGTGATCGAGACCGAAAATAAATAAAAAAGACAGTAATATCGTATCATATATAGAAAATATATCCATCTCAATAATAACATAATAGCATCACAGATCAGCAGGACCACTTTTGTTGACCGTGAGTGAAGCTACCGAGAAAGCGCGGTAGAAGTTCCACGATGAATCGACTATTAAAAACTTTTTTTTTCTTCTCCTTCTGAATTGGTCTATTTTTTCCTAGTTTAAAATCAAATTTAACTTGTTCTTTATTTTTCTCTTCTTTAATACCGAGCATGCATGTACTGTATTATTACAATTAATGTGATTCCATTAGTCATTTTATATTCTACTTTTCATAATCAACATTTGAAGTGTCAAAATTCTACCCCAGGCGTCGGGGTTTCTTTCATACCGAGTGATGGAAACAAAGTTAAAATCGTTTCCCTAGCCAAACATTGACAACAAACAAAACAGTGTATTCTTATGAGATTGAGAAAAAAATATAGACGCCCCTCTTCTTTTTTTTAAGTCAAGATAGGAAGTTTAGATGATGAGACCTTTATTTAAATTTGTGTAAGTGATTTAAAATTACTCCTCTTGTTAAACTGACGATAGAGAAGCTATTTTCTTTCTCGAGCAAAGAAAGAGAGAAGTTGGGGGTGGGTCAATAATTTTGACCTTGATTGGGTGAAGATGAGGAATGTTCTTCTGTCTTTGCCTGAATACAACTTTATAATGTGCTAAATATCACATCCACCGTAGCACGTACCTTTTTTTTCTGGCCATTAAGCCCCAGTTATGTCATTGGCGAAGAAGAAAAAAAAAAGAACAGTGCGCTCGATTTCAAACTCCGGAAATTGAGGGTACTCCATAACAAAAAAAAAAAATAAGATTCTCGATTAAAATAGCCTGTATAATATTTATACGCCTTTCATGAGAGAATAAACATTAAGATAATCTTCAAAGGAAAAGAAATAGAATGGAGCTCATTCATTTGATATGGTTAAATTCTAGCCGATCAAGTCGGGTACACTCATTAACCCCAACCAAAATACTATATTTTTTAAGCTTTGGCACTTTTATATAAAAAAGGAGATAAAGAAAGATCAATTAGCATTAAAATAAGAGTAGGGTTTTTTTCTTACTCAGCTAAAAGGTGAGAAAGTCATGTGCTGAAGAGCCATCGTTGTTAGGGAACTAAAAAATCCATGCTCTTGTGTGTTTTTAAACTCCGCTCGATCACTGTCGCGAGGGAAATGTCAAAGGCGGATGATCGAGTTCTAACAAAAAGAGAACAAACAAACAAAAGAGCATCCGACTTGTTCGTGTCATTCTTTTTATGGGATAGTTTACTCTTTAGTGGTTATATCCAAAATACTTTCAATAGTCGGTGATATGTATAATAGCAATGATGGTTTTAATAATATTAAGAATATAATGGAACAAGGGAAAAGAAACAAGGGACTATGATGGTATGGGAGACACAAAAATTATTTTTTTTAGAGTTTTCTTGCCTGCTTCGGAATCGGACCCTTTCTATAGTGGCGATGCTTTTTTTTTTCTGCGCACAGCCCAAAAATCCTGCTCTCCTTCGTTGCCCCTTCAGTCTTTCTCCTTTCTTCACTCCGCTGACCATCTCCTCTCCCGAAATTCAAAAAGTTAAAACGTTCTTCTTTTTTCGCCATCTTCTTCTTTGATATAGTTTTTCTTCTTTCCTTTCTTTTTTTTTTCTTTTTTCTCTTTTTCCTGCCGTTACACACTCCCTTTTGATGATTGATATTCGAACCAATGGTGCGGGTGTAAGGGAATTGTAAAATGAATGGGTATGATAATAGCATGAGGACTCACTCACTTTTTTCTTTCTTATAGACGTCTTCCTGTTTTTGGGCTTTACTTTCTTTACCAGAATATGAATTTCTTTACCTTCCAAGCTCGATCATGAATACAACGGTCGATCGTTACTCGATCAAGGAGCTTTTACTCGGTAAAGCGTTTATTGACTTTATACATCCTGATGAACGTTCCTTGGCCAAGAATGACTTTAACAAATTCACTGATTTGAATACATTAGCCGGGGCTGTCACAAGGTATGTAAAAATTAGATCACATTGATCAATATGTATTTATACAAAGTGTTTGAGAGATGTTTACGTATTTTGGTTTTTGTTTGTTTAGATGTCGATTGAGAAAATTGGATTGTATCGCACATTACAATAAACAAGATCGAGGAAATGAGCTTGATTGGATTGTTGTCGATGTGATCATGTACACGGCTGCTGAAAATATTATTTTGGCTTTTTTTCATTGTGATCAAGGTAATCGATCAAAACCGATATTGGGGGGAGCTTGGAGGCTAAAAAAAAACGATCGCGGAGTTTAAAAATGAGTATCATTTGGCTTGCTTTAATTATTATTATTCACTGGTGCATTTATTTATTTATTTATTTATAGGCTACCCTGCTTGTCCTCATACATTGTGTGATCATGAAGAAGAAACGGAGATCACTGTAAGAAAAAAAATGTTATCTTTGACAAAATTGACATTATTGTTTTTATTCTTTTTAGGGGATTCATCATTTGCCAGGGCTTTTTCAACATTATCATAACCAGGCCAAAGGAGGTCATGTGTCTCATCACCAAGAACAATCGATCGGCACGCTCCGGGCATTCCAATTATATAACAACGTTACACAAGACGTCGTTATGTCTTGGCCCGCCAAACAAGACCTTCCTTCTGATTGTAACGATATTGTCGACGCCATTCAAGAGGATTTTCAATATGCCATTCAACAACAACAACAACAAAATAAATATACTTCTTCTTTTTCTCGCTTAAATGTTAGTACACCTTGCACACATCACTCACGCTCCACCTCTAATTTATCCTTGAATCGCCATGGTACTCTCCGATTCGAAAAAATCCTCATTCGCTATGGTCGATTCACTTTTGCCGTGTTTCAAATCTCTCCATCCCTTTCTTCTTCACTGGACTTAATTCCTTCTCAGCCGCCTTCTTCGTTTTCCAGGTAAAAAAAAAACGGAGTTTAAAATCTTGAAATCCGACTAATGATTTTCTTTAATTCTAGATTTACTAGCCAAAGCCCTTCATTATCATCAGTGTCATCATCGTCATCTACATGTTCACCAACCACTAGTTTATCATCTCCCAATACCGTGATCAATCATCACAACAGAAATACTTTGAACAACAGTAGTATTACTGCCGATCACAACTATCATCATTCACTCAGAAACAGTAACCAAGATCAACATCATGTTCAACCTCCGCCCCGAGATCAACAATTGTCTACTGCCACTAAAAGAAGATCGCCCTCGTCTTCGCCGTCTTCCTCTTCTTCTTCCAAATCATGGCGTATTCGGCCCAATGAAAAAAAACGATGTGAAAGCTGTCATACCAGCCATAGTCCTGAATGGCGTCGTGGACCGAGTGGTCACCGTACTTTATGTAATGCGTGTGGATTAAGGTATTCACGCTCTTTGGTCAGACAAGAACAACGGACAACTATGTCGCCTATTATATCTCATGCCTCTGTACATCAGCAGCAGCAGCAACAACAACAGCAATATTCCACATTTGTAGACGACACAACATCATTACAACAACAACAACAACAAATACTACAACAGCAGCACAACTATCATCAACCCGAGCATAATCGATTAAAATACCCAGGACAACGACGTTTTTTTAATTTATATCCATAGTGTCAATACATTTATAAATAATTGCATCTCTCTTTATGTGTGTATGAGAATACAATAATAAAGCTTACATGAAAAAGGAAAAGGTCGAATTGCCTTCACCGACCACTCTCTTTCTAAGGTCAAAAAAGAAAAAAAAAAGATTGCCCGTTTTAAAATTCCGACATATTAATTTGGGCAATTTGGTTTATCGCTGATAATAAATGAATACCAAGAGATTGAGCGGGGGAACACAAAAATATTTTTTCCATTTTTTCTTTCCTTTTTTCTCTCTCTGTCTTTTAATCATCTCATCACTTGAATCGGCAAGAACCCCTCCCTTTCCCTTAGTTACAAACCTCCTTCTCCTCCTTCTCTTCACCCTCTTTATCTCTCTCTCTCTCTCCATCTCCTTGGACTTGGTTTACCCTTTTTAATCTTTTTTTTTTATTGCCACTTTTTGTTTCTGCATACAAAACAATATTGTGACACCCACTCTTTCTCTTAATGGCGACTTTATCTTCCTCTGATATAAAACCAACACTTCCTTCACCAATTCAGACCAATTTCTTGGTTATGGATCCTTCTTCCTCTGATGCTCCTCCTTCTCCTTATAGCGTGACATCCCTTCAAGTCCATGAAGACACCGCCTCCCAAGCTGCTTCAACGAATACAACAACAACCGCTACTGCTACTGCTTCTCATCTTTCTTTGGACAAAAACGACGACAACAATGAAGTTGAGGAGGATTTTGTGAATAAAACAACACCATTGGAACCAACTTTGGAATCAACAGAGATGAAGGAACAGCAACCACCACGACCGCTCGACAAATCCCATCGTCAGAAACGGAAACATAAGAAAACCATCGCCACTGCCACCAAAAAGTCAAACAGCAAACAGCAACAAAAAGACCCCATCGAGATAGTCGATAACCATTCAGCGAAGGATCAACATACGCCATTGACGTTTTCTAGTGTACGGAATCACGATGCTAGAAACCGGACCACTGCTAAAGAAGCGGTTGTTTTAGCTTGGATTGACAATGTTGCTCAAGCCCCAACGCAAATGACTGAAACCTCACATATCATTGACTTGGATTCTAATACCACAACAACGACATTGGTCCCTTCCCACTACAGGATAGCTGATGATGCTGCTGCTGCTGCTGCTGCTGCCATTACTGGTGCTACTACTGCTGATGGTCCATCGTCTGGTTTACCTGGATCTGGCCTGGAGGATGCTACAACGGCAGCTGACGTGGATGCGGCACCTATTCAAGAAACCAAAGACGTGTTTACGGATGCTCAAAAAATGGCGTATGTAGGTCTATGCGCTGTCACGACTTTGGAAGTGGTCCATGATTTCAAGGGAAAGGAATTCACCTATGCAAGAATGAGCGCGGACAATTGGCAACGAAAACTGATGCGAACCATTTATATGCACATGGATATCTCTCCTGAAGGTAAACAAAATAAAAACAAGAAACGTGTACTTGAAAGGAATGGAACTCACACCTTTTTTTTCTCCTTTTTTTTATATATGTAGAAATCAAGATGATCGAATCCTTATCCAAGCATGATATCTTACCGACGGATTTTGTTTATCAATTTACGGCGCAAGGCGAAACGGCTACAGTGAATATCAAGGATCTACAAGGTCATCAACCATCTTCCTCACCACCTCCTGTTCCACCAAAAGATCAACCACCACCATCGTCAACAACCACTTCTTCATCACCAACACCTTCGAAAGATCGATCATCATCACCAACACCTTCCATAGATAACAATGGCACTAGCTTGAATACACCCACAACAATAGATGACGGTGACAGCACCAGCATGCCGATACGTGACCGAGACGATACCAGCTCATTGGATGTAGACAAGGACAATTGTGATGATGTGACGGATTCATCCACGGGCGTGCACAGTGAACCTATCAACACAGCCACCCTGCCACCGCTACCTAGATCACGCACCAACTCCATTGACGACTCTATGCTTTCTTCCGTGGCGACGTTGAGCATCAACAGCAACAGCAGCACAGATGAGGATGACAACAATGACCGCTCGTCCACGGCCGCGACCAACATGGACAAATACGAAGCTCCGGAACACTATGTGATTGATTTACGATGGACGGTGATGTGTGATTTGTTTTTGATCTGCCTCAGCCTCGAAAACTACGATGCGCGTAGTCGTGTCTTTATCCACCGCATGGCCGATTATCTCTCACTGGACTGGCATCAGGTGTTATCTTTTGAACGACGGATTACTCAACATTTACTGCAAGTCGAAGGTGCTTGGGAAACACAATCATCGATGACCGCAAGCACGTCCTTGACCTCCATCTCCACATCCTCCTCCTCCATGGTCGACCCATCTCAGCTCTCCAACGCCAAGGAACGCACCTCGCGCAACAAGCAACGCAAGAAACGAAGATACGTCATGATTGGCTTGGCTACCATTGGTGGTGGATTGATTTTGGGGCTCAGTGCCGGCTTGATGGCGCCTGTCATTGCGGGTGGTCTGGGCGCGCTACTGACAACCGTCGGTGTTTCGGGAACGTCGACATTCTTAGGTGGCGCCACGGGTATTGGGCTGATTACGAGTGCGGCAACTCTTGCTGGTAGTCGACTGGGTGCGAAAAGTATGCACAAACGCATGAAAGCCATTGGTACTTTTGACTTCCTTCCCGTACACGTCAATCAT
>JAFHAR010002588.1:23418-33838 GCA_019677225.1 Absidia healeyae | reverse complement strand
CAAATATTTTCTACTTGAAATTTTTTTGGCAGTTACATAATAGCAAATACTACACTTGGAATCAAAGTCGCGAACAATAGAGCAAAGTGTGTTTGGAAAGACACTTTTACTTTTCTTCGGAGCTTTAATATGCTCAAATAAAATAAAATCCTCCAGAGTTTTTTTTGATCTCCAAAAATTCGATCTGGGTTTCAAATCAAAAAATGATGGATCATCCTCCAGATTATTTTTTGGATCTCCAAAACTTCCCAAATCAAAAAATGATGGACGATCCTCCAGATTATTTTTTGGATTTCAAAAATTCAATCTGACTTTGAAAAATAAATCTCCAGATTATTTTTTGGATTTCAAAAATTCAATCTGACTTTGAAAGAATAAATTCTCTCTCTTTTTCTCTTTCCTTTACATGATCAAATATTTTTTGGATTTCAAAAATCCAATCTGACTTTGAAAGAATAAATTCTCTCTCTTTCTCTTTCCTTTACCTGATCAAACAACATTAATCTCACTTATACAATAAAACATCCCCTTTTGTTATTCTCACTTATTCTTATTCTTATTTACTCACTTTTCTTTTCTTCTTTTGTCTTCTTTTTATTTTAGAATTTGGCAAACGGCATGAAACCATCTTATACAACGGATCCCACTTTTGGAATAGATTATGTTTATACTTATGCTTAGGCTCACTTATGCTCACAGGCGCCTTTCTTCCTTTTTTTTTTCTTCCCCCCCCCATCCCCCTTTTTTTCTTTGATGGAATTTGGGCATGTTTGATACTGATGGCGTGTGGTGGCCTATGCCTTGGCTTAAAGGTGGCTATGGGGTTATCCTTTGAGCTGCAACTTTGTTTTTGGGTGTACTGTATGTTGGCAACTCGCTTCAGGTGTTGTGGATATGGTAAGTCTAGAGTATGATAAGGCAAGTGAACTTTGTGTTTTGAAACGACCTTTTATATATTAGTAGCGATCCTTTCTGAACTTTTTGAATGAATGATGGCTTGTGCGTGGTACATACAGTACAGTATAG
This sequence comes from Absidia healeyae, assembly GCA_019677225.1. Taxonomy (NCBI): domain Eukaryota; kingdom Fungi; phylum Mucoromycota; class Mucoromycetes; order Mucorales; family Cunninghamellaceae; genus Absidia; species Absidia healeyae. Next base: position 32,812 of record JAFHAR010002588.1, on the reverse strand, counting down.
CGTCGACTGACTTGTGGACTGTGTTCAAGTTGGCTGGTTTTCTTTGGTTGTGGTCTGTCAAATATTGGACGTGTGCCGTTGACATGCAACAAAACGATCGTCAACTGATTCAGCTACTTCCATTCAATTGCGTATAGTGTTAGTTATAGTGCCCATTCCTTTTTTTTTTTTATGAATTCCTCAATAATTAAACAAATTGTCATATTCCAACTGTACCAATACTGTTATTATTTTTTATTGACTTGGTAGGGCGTGGGGGCTGACTGGGCGGTTTTTGGTGGTTGGCTGTGTGTGTGGGAAACTGACTGGTTGGTTTTTATTGTCTTCAATAGATTACATGACTTTGGGTGCCCGCGAGGATATAGAACGCGAGGTCAATTGCGGCAAGTGACTGGGAGATGATGATTATTGAGAGTTTTTTTACAACTATTTTTGTGTGTATTGTATGTGTATTGTGTGTGTATTGTGTGTACTGTATTATGTGCCTTGAATTTTTTCATCGCGGGAAGTACCATTCTAGGCTAGATCTATTTTCAGAGACTTTGTCCAACGAACAATATGTATTTCATTTTATTTCGAATGCACGTTATCCACGCTAAACTATTCAATAATCATGTAAGAAAAATAAAACCCTGCTGAAGTAATAAATGTTCGATAAATGAGCCTAAAAGCGGCCACGGATTTTATTGTGATATATAGAGTAAATAAAAGGGGTAAAAAAATTGTAAAAGGAAATAAACAAAAAAAAAAAGATGGTTTTAAGAGGAATATGTAGTAATGTGGAGACGGAGGATAAAAAACAGTAATGAAAATGATTGTGGGGGGGGGTTCTAATCTAAAAGGTCCACCAAAGCTATAAATAAAAGAAGACAAGATAGGTGAGTAGAGAGTAGTGTGCATTTTTTTTATTTTTGGACTTACCAAGGAAGATCACCGATCCCATCATGACAGCCAATAAAATGATAGCATCCAATTGAGCGAAGGGTACAGCACATAATGACCATAGAATAGCGGCTACCAAGATACGAACTCCAATGATTACTTTTCCATACATATCTAAATCATACAAAGTGTGAATAAAAATACAATCTTTTTTTTTTCTATTGAATTTGTTTTCCGTTACCTGATATTTTCGTGTTCAATAATTTGATAAAAGAGTTGACAACAAATATACCACCACCAAAGATCAAGAAGGTCTTGTACACAAAAATCTTTTCTTCATCTGACAAAGCCGCACTTTCCTCTGCAGCTCCAGATCGTTTTGCTAGATGATGAGGGTGTGATTGTTGATGGTGTAGTTCATTGTTGGTATCGCCTATAGAGGAGGTGATGAGTTGCATTGCACTAAAGACCATGGTATGAGCGGCATAATTCCCCCATGTCAAATAACCAGCGTAGATTGATGGTTGCTGGAGTCTTTGGTTGGTGGAATGTTGTAAAGTCAGCCCTTGTTGGGAATCGATCGACATATTCATAGGGTTGTAGTCACTTTGCTTGTTGTTGTTCAACAATTCCTGTACTGATTCAATGGCGCGTTTGGCACGTTTGTGTGGTGAGGTTTCGTGTTCAGTCGTTGATGATGATGATGATGCTGTTGATGGTTCGGCTGATGATGTTGCTGTCGATCCATGTTCGCCGCTTGATGAGGACTCTGCTGCATGTTCACCACTAGCAGATGCCGATTCAGTTGCTGCTGCTTCAGCTTCAGTTTTTGGTAGTTTTCCTTCTGCTTCCATTTGCTGTTTGTATACTCTTAGCCTACAAGGTAACCGAAAGCGTTAGTAACAATTTTCACCTATAATTTGACCCCCACTATACAGTACACCTGATTACATGTCCTTTTTTTTACACACTTACGTATCGATTAGTGAGATACCAAAGGCAACTTGCAACAAATGAAGAGGGAAGTGAAGATATACCCAGACTTGATGATATTTGTTATGTAAGAAGACCTATAGTGAAGAATAAAAAAAAAAGTTGTATCAATAACCAACATATCAATATAATAACTTCATAACTTACCTCTTTGTTGAAATCCTCAAAGTACATAAAGAAGAATCCAAAAATAATTGTAACAGCCATAAAGTTTGGAATCCTAAAAGTCATACATGACAACGGCGATCAGTCATCAAATCAATTGTTCACTAACCTCCCCTCTCTCCCGATAGAGGTAACTTACATCATTAGGATCGTCGTACCAGATGTAGCCACAAATGGAACCAAACTCATCAGATTTTCGCCGAGCACAATCAGTGTTAGAAGACCCAATCGTTCAGCCAGATGGCTGGCAGCCCATGATAATGTTTTGTCGCCCCGAACAATGATGTTGACCAAAATTTCCGCCAATAGACCCAAGTACCATAGTAAACGATGGATTTCCTGTTCCAATATTAGCAAGGATCCACCCCATAATGCTATTGAGACCAAGTTGGCACCGATATAAAAAGATAGTGGAAGCTTGGATTTGGATCGAATCATTACCGCCACAGCAAAAACTATAGAAAATAGAAACCTCAAATAAGTGACCTTTAACCCTCTCACTCCTTCCTCTTGAACCCCCCCCTCTTTTTTTTTCTTTGCTTACCAATAGAATATTCTATCACTAGCACAGCTTTCAAAGCTACAAAACCATTGATTAGGATATAAGAAAAAATAGAATGGTCAGTGAGAAGAGGCATATCCAAGTAGATTCACAAAGAGAACACTTACTGATATAACCATAGACGTAGCCTGGTGAATTCAAAAAGTGTTCCGAGTTACCCGCCATGCCAACTATTGATCATAAATAAAAGAAACGATGAGTATCACAACACACCACAGATAAATTTTCATTGACACTACTTACTAACTGCGCACATTTCAATAAGTTTCCAAACATGATGTACTACATCGTCACTATTACAAAAAATAAATCAATATCAGCATACCAACAGGTTGAGTACATGTCTTTTTTTTTTCACTTACGTATCAAATCGAGCAGTGTACCTAGAAACACAAAATAAACAATGATGATGATGAGTACTAATACATGGGATTTTTTTTTTTTATCATTTTCATTTTTCACTTACAAAGAACTAGAGATCCAAGCCCACCAAGTGATAACAAACCAAGAAGCATAAGTTCCTAAAGTAGACCAATCCTTGATAACATGAGTATGGGTAAATTGAGTCAGAGTGGCGACATAAAACAAATCATAGAATAGTTCCAACCAAGAAGCTGCTTTTTCTTCACCGATATCAGAACTGAGGTCAGGTTCAGGGTACCGGAAGAAAGGTCGACGTGAGGCTTCCACAGGCGCATCTTCATGATGATGATGCTTTGGTTTGAATTCCACGTAAACATTGTCGTTGAATTCAATGATTTCATTATTGGGGTTGTGTTCGTGATGATGTGCATGAGGCTGAGCATGAGGGTCGTGGTGTGGATCGTGCAGGTTGCTGTGTCGTGCAATTTCCGCTTTGTGGTGAATTTTGATAGAAAAGTCGCACTTGGTCTTGTATAAAAAGGCGGTTAAACCATCCGTGTCCCGAACACCATTGAATTGAATACGTTGTTTAGGGGTCAAGCCAATCTATAAAAGTAAAAAAAAGGGGGAGTTTTAATAGGATTTCCATATCTTCCAAGCCCTCTTGACAGCACACCCAGCATTGGTATAATAATATTTTGATGAGACTAATTTGTCTCACTTACCTTTTTAGCGAATTGATCAGCCTTGTCATGATCTATAGCAAATCCCTGATTTCCTCGTAATTGTCTAAAGTGAACCACTAATAATAGTAAAAAAGGAAACATATTCAGTCTAAAAGAAGTCATTTTGATAATAAAGTATATTTTTTTTTTCACTTACCTAGCACGAGTTCTTCCACTGGCACCAAATCTTCGGGATCTATAATGCTGCATACCACAAGTGATGACGATAAAGTTGATAATGGTGGGCGATCGTGATAAAAAAAAAAAAAAGGTTTGTAACACATAAAGTGAGTATGCGAGGTGTAATAATTGATGTTCGTGTTTGGTTCCTTTATTCTTACCCTGATCTTGCCTTCCGTTGCCGTTCTTCAAATTCGTCCTTTCGTTTTTTATGAGCATGGAGTTCTTCCACAGGATGAGCCAAGACATCACCAAAGGTTTCGTCACCATGATGATAAGCAAGATCGACTTTTTCGCCAGAATTGTCAACACTTCTTCGAATATCGATCTGCTGCATTTCCATTTGTTCATCATCAGAGTTGTCGTCATAATCACTGGTGTCATATTCACCTCCTTCAGGTTGATTGAGGGCCACAAATTCTTCTTCGTCATTATTTCTTTGTCGCCGGCTGGCCAAGGTAGCATGCCGAGGAAGTCTCTGGTTCCCAATAGGTGGTCGGTAACCTCCCCGCATTGTAGGTCCACGCCGTACTGTTCCACGACGAGTGCTCATTTTTTATAGTATGATGGAATGAAGAGAGAGAGATCAAGATGAGAAAGAATGGAGAGGGGAGGGGAAATGTTTGAAAAAAAAAGAAAATGGAACAATGAGAGGTTTATTTTTATGTCCAAAATTACAAACGCCGATCTACCCTAAACTCAAATAGGGCTGAGACCTTGGGCACCACTACTCCCCCCCCACCTTGTACATAATACAGTAGCACTTGTTCGGATTTTTAAAAAAAAAAGCAAGTTCAGTAATATTAGGCGTCGATCATCCATGGACGATCTGGGTCCTCCGATGATTATTGCAAGTGCCAAACTGCTTTACTTTTTTCCCAACAAACTAAATAATGTGGGACCATCCTAGTATTTTTATTTTGAATTAGATTCCTTTACTACTCTTACTTTTTCACTGGTTCTCCATTTTTAAAAGAATACATAAACATGATCGATTCGATGGACCTGCCCTTTGTTTCAGGCACTTTAACATAGGTGAAAACAAACGCCATCAAAGCCACAGTAGCGAAAATCAGGAACGAATAGCCGTGCATGTACTCGAATAAAATAGGAAAACTTTGCCCAATAACAAAGTTCATGGTCCAATTAGCTGCTATGCTTGCAGCACCTACTGCGGAGGATGCATAAGTTGGAATCATCTCTGAAGGTAACAGCCAGGGGATAGGTCCCACTCTGGTACCCCCCCAAAAAAAACAATTTAAACTCCGTCTTTGATCGACTCCATTTCGGTACCTTTTTTTTTTCATTTACATACCCAACAGCAAAGGAAGCGACATAACCAAAGACAGAAAATACCAACAATCCAGGTACTTGAAAAATAAATCCAACAACAAGAAGTAGAGAAAATAAACAAGCCCCTGACTCGGCTAATAAAAGTAAAGGACGACGACCCATTCTATCAATTGTGGCTACCGCCACAATAGTCATCAAAAAATTAACCAGCGTCGTACAAAAGGCCATCCATTTGGCTGTCGAATCATCGAAAGAGAGAGAGAAAATTTGATTTGAATAGTACATGACAGCATTCATTCCTATCAATTGTTGTATCACATGTAACCATAGGATCGTCCACGCTATAGGACGTATCATCGGATCACGGAAAATCCCCAGAATCGAAAGGTTTGCTTTTTTGACTGTCGATTTTGTCGTTTGAAGATCAGTAGCATTCTCGTTCAAATTTTCGATTATTGGGGATGAAGGAGATACCTTCTTCACCAGCTCTCTTTCCAAAGTTGGAGTTTGAATATTATTATTATTATTATTATTATCCTCGTCTGCTGCTTGAATGGACTGGAATTCGCGCTCGATCGTCATGCCACTACGTAATTTTTGTAATGCTATCTGAGCATCTTTTATTCGGTTGACGTTAATCAACCACCGAGGTGATTCAACGCAGGTAGGTACTAAGCATACTTGAATGAGAGAAGGAAGAATCACAAGTGCGTAATTGACTCTCCATAATGGAACGCCGGATAAGGGAAAGCCTGCCCCCGAAGATGCCAAAATACCGAGAACAAGCAGAAATCTATTTATATCTTACTCTAATTAATAACCATCGACCCCACTACCAAGTGTGCTAATCATGTGTTGTTGTTGTTGATTTTTTTTGATTTACTGATGACAGCAGCCTACGGCACCCCTCGCATGCAATGTTGAGATTTCAATGATATAAGAAGGAACCACCAAAGAGCCCAATCCGCAAGAAAACCCACAAAATATTCTTCCAATAATAAACATTGGAACGTTTAAAGAGAAACCAATTAAAACGCCGCCAATAATAAATCCAGAATTGTGAAGAACCAGCGTCATTTTTCTTCCAAGCGTGGATTGAATATAACCTCCACTCAAACTTCCGATCAGACCTCCTATGCAAAAGGATGCTACTGCAAATCCCCTTGATTGCAAATGAAAAAAAAAACCAGTCGAGTGATTCCATTAGTATGTGGGTAACGAACATATATGTATTAATGCTGTACCATATGGCACTGTTCATTGGCAGGCAATCCGGCAGAAATGAATGAGCGATATGCTGATCGCCGTTTTTACATTTATGCGTGGCATCACCAACAAGATTAGGGCTCCCTAAACCACTTGGCTAGTCTTTAGTTATGTTAATCAACTTTTTTTTATCTCTTACCTATCACCCATCCATTGGCAAAACTACTCAGACATGCAACGAAGACACAGTAGTTCAAGTACCATGTTGTTTTATGTGTATCATGCGAGTCCATCCTTTTTTTTCTTCCGACGTATATGTAAAAGAGAAACAAATGACTGGAAAATAAAGATTGAGTGGATTTATATTATGGAGAATCTTAAAAATATGAAAATACTTATTCTAAAAGATAGCCACGTAAGTTATCGGGGTGGGGGTGATTTGAACGTTTCCGCTCCTAATATCAATAGGGATTTAATTAATGATGAGGCCTTCATTCATTATTCACTTTATTTTCTTCCACTTTTATTAACCATATAAAGGTCCCTCCGTGTCAGATTCACACTCTATATATAGAGGCCTAAGGTGGTAAAAGCGTGGTTGATGAGCTAGAAGCGAAAAACAGGAAAATTCCCGACACTTTTGAGGGGGAAAAGTAGGTGATGGTCTGGGATGTTTTGTCCCAGAAAAGCTCCGCTACATGTCTAGAACAATTTTATGTTGTTTAGTATAGATTTAAAGCAAAAAAAAATATTTCGATATTCGATTTGGGCATACATTTTGGGCGCTTTTGGTCCAAAAAAAAATCGGGCGTAAATGTAAGCGGAGTTTCGCCCGATTTATTTTGTCCAGGGATGCACAAGGGGAGAAAATCGCTTTTCAAATTCCGCTTTGAGGTTTTTTTGAATGAGACTATGTGTGAGATAAATTTTAAGTGCCATAGTAGATCCAGAAAGGTTTGTAGAGTGTCCAAAGGGAAGTAGTTTTATGTAAAAATTGCCCCAAGCGGTCTGGTTGCAGAAAAACAGCAGGTGGCGGCGTATCAATATGCCAGCAGCCGCGCTTCTGGGTGAGTTTCAATATTAATACACTTCTTTATCCCTTTTTTACTTCATTGCTTTTATATTATCATTCAAACATACCAACTATTTCTTTTTATTATTATCAGTCAAATACTTATCGGAAGAACCTAGCCTGACCTGCCATGGTCAACGAAAAATAATTCGGGATTTGAATTTTAATCATTTGAATTTTTTTCACCCCTTCCGTTTTTTTTCTTTCTCTTCCCTCTTTTTTTTATGGTTTCCCCACTTGTTTTTCTTTTTCCTTCTTCCATTGTCTCATTGTGTTTATAGATATGTTTTTTTTTACAGGATTAGTGTTATTTTCGAAAGGGTTTTACAAAGTGCATGGCATTACCCGTCATTTTGGATTCAGGATTTAGTGAACATTGTTTTATCTTAACGAAAGCGATTCTATTTTGACATGGCGGTTGGCTGGTGTTGGCTCTAGGTGACTTGGAAGCGATCCGGTTTGGCATGGCTGCTTTAGTCATAGTTTTTTTAGTAGTTTAGATATAAAATACCCCCCCCCTTTTTTTTTTGAAATAAAAAAACTTCTTATGATATAACGTAAAGTCTATGTTTTTTGAAATGATGGTGTTTTTTGTCTTGTTGTCTCTTAGTGTCTCAAATTAATGTTGCCCGCGTCCCAAAAAAAAAAAAATCCCCTACATATCTCCCCCAAAAAATGACAGTATCTCAAATTCAAGTTCAAAAACTGTAATATGAAATGTACAGTACATCTTTCTGAAATGCATATTTGATACTAAGCGATTCAAAGCAGTAGGTGCGTAGATGGTGAGCTAGAGGCAAAATACATTAGATTTCCCGTTACTTTTTGAGGCGAAATTGAAGGTGATATAATACACACAGGCTGTTTCACCCATGATGTCCAGACGAACGTAATCTTATCATATCGCGAATAAAAAACAGCCATCTACTCCGATTAACGAACAAGAGCTGCAATCGATGGTGTGTCCATGTGATAAAGTATTTTACGTTGTGACGAACTGATAAAATATTACTTATCTTTGAGAATAGTATATTTATAAACAATTTTGGAACCTAAACGTTGACCACATTTACCCTTTGAGAATTGAGCGACCAAGATGAACGCATTCTATTGGTGTATATTAGTGTTAACATTAGCCTACCTACAGTTGTATTATCTGTATACAGTTTATATATACCCCCTTATTTTTTCAAACCCAAGAGAACCCTATTTATTATCGTCATCGTTCTCGTTGCGTTGTATAATGATTGTAGCATAATGGATACTGTTACACAATTCAAACCCCGGGCATGAAAAATTCCATTGGCGGATCACTTGACCAGTGTCCCCGATAAAAAATATTAAAATAGCTGCCCCCCCCCCTTTTTTTTTTCTTCCCTTCCGCTATTTTCTCACACTTTGTTTATTTTTTTCTTTTTTCTTTTTTCCATCACATACGAAATGACCGTTCTACCTCAAGATTATTTACGGACATTGGGTTCCGTACGTGATCGATGTTACAAAGTCTATGAACAAGGGAAAAAAGGCAAACTCGTCTACTTTGATATTGATGAATCCAAGCTGGGTAACGTCGTGACCCAAGTGGAAGAAGTGACAAGACGCCGATTTGGCTCTGATTTGACCAAGATTCCTCCCCATTCACGTCTCAATCATTTTGGTGGTGATCGTTTGTCCAACTTACAACACCAATGGCTCCAACAGCAACAAGCCCATCCAGACTCGCTGAATGATTTGGAACGCACGCGTCGATTTATTGACCTTGTCATGGTGTCTGTTTTAGTAGATGCTGGTGCTGGACAAGCGTGGGCGTATACAACGCGACAAGGCGAACGTGTCGGTCGATCGGAAGGTCTCGCTATTGCTTCTCTGGATATGTTTTTGGATGGCTTCTTCTCTAGCGACCCGACTGTAAAAGATCGAGTGGATGGTAAGTGAAAATACGACATATCAGAA